>CM076397.1:19742418-19789918 GCA_038363315.1 Mugilogobius chulae | reverse complement strand
TTCATCATCCTTAAAGTGTTTTCCGCTCACTGAAAACCTCTTAAGGCTTCACAGAAACTTGGCTGAATAGAATTAGAAGAGTTGAAGGATCCCATGACCTTTGACCTTTGAGACGGGTCTGCCTGATTGACTAATGAGCGAGCAGCAGCAGGGGGTGGGCTCTATGCAAGTCAATGAGCTGGGGTTCGTTCCATGAGCAGTCTGTGGGGCAGAAAAAGCTTCACACTAGATTTAAAAGAGCAAACGTTTTGGAGGTTCATAGAATCATAGGTTCCTGTGGTGGAAAAGCAAAACACTCACACACATTTAGAAACAAAGCATTGAGCAAAGCAGATCAGAACTCTAACTGTATTTCTAAAGTCTGCTGTGTGTTTTTGAATGAAGCTAAGTCTGAATAGTCCAACTGTGACCAGTGTTGGGCAAGTTCTTTCAAAACAGTAATTAGGTATAGTTACTAGTTACTTCTCCAAAAAAATAACTGAGTTAGTAACTGCATTACTGACAAATGAAAGTAACTAATTACCAGGCAAAGTAACTATTAAATTACACACAAAACCCAGAAATATCTTAAACAAAAATAATGATTAAAAATGTCTGACTTTCCGATAGTCCAAATTTACTGCAAACAACCAAACTCAACCAGCAGCAGCGTTATTTTACGCTCTTCTCCTCCAGCACAGTCACAACAACACAGGCCAACCTCTGGACCAAACAGCACAAGAACCAAACACACACGGACAACAGAAGATAATAAACATCTGCACGCTTAAAACAGAGGAGAACCCCAGACAAATAGACAATAAAACTGCGGCAATTATGAGAGAAAAGAGACGGCGACTGAATCACTTACTGTGGCTGCGATATGTAAGCTCCAAATACAAGAGTCGATCTGTAAACTCCAAACACAAGAGTCGATCTGTAAACTCCAAACACAAGAGTCGATCTGTAAACTCCAAACACACAAGAGTCGATCTGTAAACTCCAAACACAAGAGTCGATCTGTAAACTCCAAACACATGAGTCGATCTGTAAACTCCAAACACAAGAGTCCATCTGTAAACTCTAAACACACGTGTCCATCTGTAAACTCCAAACACACGAGTCGATCTGTAAACTCCAAACACATGAGTTGATCTGTAAACTCTAAACACAAGAGTCGATCTGTAAACTCCAAACACACGAGTCGATCTGTAAACTCTAACACAAGAGTCCATCTGTAAACTCCAAACACAAGAGTCGATCTGTAAACTCCAAACACACGAGTCGATCTGTAAACTCTAAACACAAGAGTCGATCTGTAAACTCTAAACACAAGAGTCCATCTGTAAACTCCAAACACAAGAGTCGATCTGTAAACTCTAAACACAAGAGTCCATCTGTAAACTCCAAATACAAGAGTCGATCTGTAAACTCCAAACACAAGAGTCCATCTGTAAACTCCAAATACAAGAGTCGATCTGTAAACTACAAACAAAGAAACACACAAGAGTCGATCTGTAAACTCCAAAACATGACCAAAGCACACAGAGTCGATCTGTAAACTCCAAACACACAAGTGATCTGTAAACTCCAAACACACGAGTCGATCTGTAAACTACAAACACATGAGTCGATCTGTAAACTCCAAACACATGAGTCGATCTGTAAACTCTAAACACAAGAGTCGATCTGTAAACTCTAAACACAAGAGTCGATCTGTAAACTCCAAACACATGAGTCGATCTGTAAACTCCAAACACAAGAGTCGATCTGTAAACTACAAACACATGAGTCGATCTGTAAAGTCCAAACACAAGAGTCGATCTGTAAACTCCAAACACACAAGTGATCTGTAAACTCCAAACACACGAGTCGATCTGTAAACTCAAACACGAGTCGATCTGTAAACTCCAACACAAGAGTCGATCTGTAAACTCCAAACACAAGAGTCGATCTGTAAACTCCAAACACATGAGTCGATCTGTAAACTCCAAACACAAGAGTCGATCTGTAAACTCCAAACACAAGAGTCGATCTGTAAACTCTAAACACAAGAGTCGATCTGTAAACTCCAAACACATGAGTCGATCTGTAAACTCCAAACACATGAGTCGATCTGTAAACTCCAAACACAAGAGTCGATCTGTAACTCAAACAAGAGTCCATCTATAAACTCTCGCTCAACCAATCGACGATGTTGGGAAAGTCACTGCACTCGCCCAGCTCTGCTTCTGATTGGTTACTACTGCAGTTTTAAGCCAATCAGCGCCTCCTCTGTGGCTTTCTCTTCCCAAAACAAACTTGTCAGTTGTTCTCATGACTCCTGAATGAGACGACAGCGGCTCTGATCACAGTTAAATCACGAGCCGCGTTACATTGACAGTAACTATAACGGCGTTACCACGGACGGGAAAGTAATTAATTAGATTACACGTTACTCATAAAAATAAAGCAGTTACTAAACCGTTATACTTAAACGCCGTTACTCCCAACACTGACTGTGACCATCGTGGTAGTTCAGTGTCTAAATAGTGCAGCGAGGAGGTAGCAGCCCATCTGACTTTTGTTGGACATCTGCCTGCTGCTCTCCCAAAAATGAACATGGATTCGATTATCTGGTCTCTCAGTGCAATTGGCAACTTTTTTTCACCGAAAGAGGCGAGGGGGGAGCCTGCCTTTTCAGACTGCTTATGGAGACACACGGACGCTTTTAACACCTGGCAGAAAACATCAAGTCATGTGTTTCTGCGACTGTGTCTGGGTAGATTACTGATACTGGTTATTGATTTGGATCTTGGATAGAGGAGCACCTGCATTGACTCTGGGCTGTTTTACTCTATCTGTAAAGTTTACAAGACCGCTGCAAAACAACCCAGGGGCTGCCTGGATTTAAAAGAGCACTTTTGGAGCGTGAATGATCATGAATGACCGACCGAAGGATTACAACAGAAACTGGCACTGGTTTACATCTGGTTCAGTCCTGATATGGAGACACACGGACGCTTTTCAACACCTGGCGCTGGATTGTTTCTGTCACAGGAATGATTATGTTGGACGTTTTGTCATGTTACTCATGAACTGGATGTGTGGACCTGACACTGAGATTCCAGAACTCATTGATTGACTGTGATCGAAGTAAATTTACTTCAGATGAATATAAACATGGTTTATAATATTTATCCCACCCCACTCCCTTTCCATCCTCCAGTGAGAACTGTGTTTTGGCAATAGTCAGTCTCTTATCTCCAATGCATTCAACTGTCCTTCATGATCACGCCACAGCAACTGTCAATATCTGGGTTGTTTTGGCTCTTACTTTCAAACACACTCTCAGACTCACACATACGTGTCTTTAACATATTGTAGGGACGCATGACTAGAACATGCCTTTGGGAACGTCCCTTTCTGCTGGTCTACCGGAGCCCAAAAAATATGATATGGTTCTCTAAATTCCTTAGCAGTAATTAGACTTCAAAAAACATTTCTTCTATTCAAAACTTCTGGGACATTTCAGGGATAGAGATAGTTATGAGACCCAACCATGTACACTGGTTATTGGAATGAATTTTTAGGAAATAATGACACACAAAAATGAATAAAACTAAATCTTTATTAACATAAATTGAATTATAATTATTAAACTGTTCTTTTAAGAGCTGTGATTCGATTCTTTACATAATATTTCACTGCTAACCAATCTCTCCGTTTGAGCGCGACTTTCTCAAGCCGAAGGCACTTGTCACAGTCTGCTTTGCCCGGAACTCGGCACGAGTTTATGAAGTGCATCAAGTGCTTTTCCACGGCTTTGACCTCTTTTTGGTTCCACGTTCTCTTTACGACTGTTTGGCGAGCTGAAGTGGGGGTGCGTGACGGTCCTTGCGTGACGTCTTTGGACCGCTTGCAGTGAAGGATGGTTGGATGTTTCAATTGTAACAGGCTGTGATGTTTCATTTGTTTCGTCTGACATTTCAGTATCCAGATCCTCTTCTATGTTCTGGTTCTCGTCCTCACTGTCCTGGAGGTCATGATCTGACAAAAGTAAAGAAACAGTTTAGTAGGGCTGGGCACCGAAAAACGGTTCCTACTTGGAACCAACCGAAAACGTTCGGGAAATACTGGAACCGAAAACATGACGCACTTTCGGTGCCAGTAGAAAACAGAATCAACAAACATGTCACACGCGCGTCCCCTACAATGACATGAACTGTGCTCCACAAAAAGCAAACAAACACGTAACCTAACTGCCTAATGCGCACTCTACTATGTCACGGCAATTCACTTCTTAAGTTCTCCCAAACAAACCGCGTGACCTCAGGACAGCTAGCGAGACAATTCACGTCTCATTTCTCCCAAACAGACAGTGCTCCCTGCAACTGCAAGTGTCACAAACAAACCTCAGTGTGTCCGCTTACCTTTTTAAATAGAAGAAACGAAGAAACAACGGGTCCATATTCACTTAAAACAATCTTCAGTGCAAGTCTTTCTGTCTAAAGTCTGCGTGTTAAGTTCCATAAATCTTTGTGATCAAATAAAAGTCTGAAGTTTACGCAGAAGAATGTCGCCAAACACATAATATAATCCAAACTGCCGTAATATCCTCCTCATCGCTGCAGTTGAAAGCATAATCCCAAATGTGAACCGCTGTGGCGCGTCTGTGCTGCAGCCAAATAAGTCGAGTAAGAAATATATATAATCCAGCCTTCTTCATTTCTCCTTTTGTCTCTACGTAAAGAGAGACATAAAAGTTTTAATGTAAAAGCAGTTTTTGTGTCGCTCCTTTGTTCCAGTGCCGCGTGTGGCGAGAAAGTGAAAGTGAAACTTTACTCTCTCCATGTGGCAGTCCATGTGAGGAACAGCTGATTCATTTACATGCGCTTTGTTTTGAGTCATAACTGAACAGACTATATGTATGTAGTTTGACAAATGTAACATTGTTAAAAGGCTGAAAAAATAATTTTGGGAAAGAAGCAAGAACCGAAAAAAGAACCGTTAAGGAACCCGTCCCGAAAAGCAAATACCGTTAAAGTACTGGTATCAAAAAAATTCTAACGATACCAAGCCCTACAGTTTAGTCAAGCCGAAATGTATGTACTTTATGTATGTCTTTACCTTCTGGGTCAATAGTGATGTCATCCAGGCCTTTTCCCTTGAATTCAGCCATACGTCGATGCTCACTTTAGCCAGAAGGGTGCCTTCTGGAAGTCTGTAGAACTGTCGGTGGACTCTTACATCATGCCCCAGGAAATCGGCCAGCTGATCCATTTTGTGGAGGTGAGGCTTTCTGGGTTTTTTGCCCCACACATCTTGGCAAAATGCAGGAGACAGTCAGACCCACGAAAGTATGAACATGCTTGTGGTCTGGCAAAAAGGTATTTGTTTCCAGGTACAACTCCACACATCTCTCGCTTGCTGACAAGAAGATCCAAAGATTCCTGCATGGTTGGTGTCAAAAGAACGGCACCTTCCTCTCTTCCCCGCTATCTCCAGTCTTCTGAAGTGTTGAGATGCTGACAGAGGCATTTTTTTAACACCTCGCCGGACCGACGTCTATTAAAGAGAATTATCTGAGTCAGGGTGACTTTTGCTAATCCAGCCCAGTCCTGGGTTGACACTTCAGAAGACAACATGGAGTGAAGTTTCTGCTGCTCTGAATCCAGAAATGAATGAAGCACCTGGACATCTCTTGTGAATGGAAGTAAAAGTGGAGCATTAAACTTAGCTTCTTGAAGTGTTCTCAGTGACGCTGCAGATATCATTTCATGCCATCTTGCTTCATAGATTTGTCTGAATGTACGAGCATTTTTAGCTGCAACACTGTTGTGCTGGATGTTTGAACGACTTTCAACCAACATTGAAATCTTTGACGGACTATGCCCTAATTTGAGAGCCAGACTTGGGCGTTTATATGTATTGTTTTGCCTGTCATATCCAGCTACACATTTCACAGATTCTACAACATGCATGAAATTTGAAGGCAAAACATGGTCCTCAATGGTCTTTAGCTCCGGGTTTTTACTTGAGCATAACAGAAGCCTTCCCAACTCTCTCAGTTTTTGACGAATATACTCATGTTTCCCAGCATCATGGCCAAAACGACTAAAACGATTTTCACCAAATTCCAGAATACATGGATCTTTTTTCACTATGGAAGAAACTTTATCATTTATCATGTTGCTTAGCAGCTTCCAGAAGTCTTGTTTGACACCCGGAGGTGGTGGTACAGCAAATGCACAGAGCGCCTGAACCCGCGTTCTTCCTCGATTTGGCTCACCGCTAGGCTTAAACTTGCATTTTGAGACATGTTTAAAAAGAATCTTCTTTCTAAATAGGCCTTGGCAGTGAACACAGTGCATGTAATCCTGGGCTTCTGTGTTTACTGATGGTTTCCTCGGGGAACAAGTTCACCTGCTTCTCCGTTTAACACCTCAACATTATGAGCAAAGTTTCCCCTGTTTCAAAGATGTTCAAGATGGAGTTTTTTTCTTTTGATCCCTTATTATAAGACATGGCTTGTGCAACCTCGAGTTCATTTTCATGAACATGCTCCAAATGTCGAGTTATTTTCAGTAATCCTTTACTACAGAACAAGCAATATTGTCTCTTATTGTACTGGCGAGACCCATCTGCTTTTGTACTTACTGCCTGCACTGACTGTGAACGTTGGCGTCGGACTGTCCAAGGAGGTGATGAGCTACTTTCTGGTACTTGTTGCTGTTCTGAAGGGGTGTCATTGGTATGTTGGATTGGGCTTTTTGAGTGTGTCCTGGGTCTATTTTTTGAATTTCCTGGCAGGTTGCTTTCTGTTGACATGAATGAATTAAATGAATCTCCACTGTCCCCATCGCTGTCGCTGTCGCTGAATTCAGGAACAAAAGCAGGGCTGCCCGATGAGGTACACCCAGACAGGTCATCTGAGTCACAATCCATGCCTCTAAAACAAGCATAGCATCTTATTAGACAGGATAAGATAACAACACTTTGCCTAGTGCCTTTTGCCTTAAAATCAAGCCTGGAAGTGTCAAGTTATCCCAGAAGTCAGGGGGTGACTAGCCCCAAAGTCCAGTCTGAGCAGAGTGCATCAGACTGGGGCCTGGATGTCTCCAACTTCCCCCTTTCTAAAACGTGCTATTCTGTTTAAAATATACACTCCTCACACCTAACAGTAAGCCAGGACTACGGGGCACATGATTCTGCCCTGGTCTGACCCATTGGGCAGTGCTCCAGGACCTGTAAAAGTGTTTAAAATCAAGCCTTGAAGTGGCAATGTTGTGTGGAATTCAGGGGATGACATGCGCCAAAGCCTAGTCCGAGCAGAGTGCCTCAGAGGCGGACTGAGTGTCTCCAATAATCCCCCTCTAAAACGCGCTATTCTGTTAAAATAGACAGTGTGTGTGGGCACAGTGCCTCTTTCTCATCAAGTCATTCATTCTTTACACATTTTACACACTTGGGTTGTGTGTTGTTCAGAACTTATTTTCATCAATTATATTGTTATTTTTGTGGGACGTGAATTTAGGTCTTGACAAAAATTTTGGTCCCCGCTCCTCGAGTGTGTCAGGTGGTGGTCCCCATAAGGTGATAAAAACAAACACACTCCTCCCAAACACACTCTCAGATACACTCCCGAAGGTTACTGGTACAGACTGTTCTGTAAACATCTTGGACCACCCAAGCACAGCCAATCAGAGCGCAGCATTCAGCTCCTGATTATTAATATTTGAATTCTTTATTATTTTCATTCATTTCTACCGCTTAATCCCGTTAGGGGTCGCGGATGACTGGAGCCTATCCCAGTGACTTTAGGCCTTAGGCGGGGAACACCCTGGACAGTGGCCAACTTGTCGCAGGGTCAGACAGACAAACATTCACTCTCTCATTCAATCACTAAGGGTAATTTACAGTGATGCCCAATTAACCTAAACATACATGTTTTTGGAGGTGGGAGGAAACCGGAGTACCCGGAGAAAACCCACGGTGACACGGGGAGAACATGCAAACTCCACCCAGAGAGATCGTGAGATGTTAATATGGTCCGACCCGGGAGTCGAACCCACGACCTCCTTATTGGGAAGCCAGAGCTCTAACCACTCTGCACCCCCTCTTCTTTATTATTTATTGTTTATTATTCAGGCAGTACTCAGAGGTCCCATTTTTTGACAAAGTGCTGCCTTTATCATTTACTTGTTAGTGAAAAACACAAAAGTTACTCATGGACAACTTCAAACTTTGCCACACCGACTTTAGGCCCCAGGCTCCTTTACTGCTGCTGCCATCAGACCGCTGCCACCGCCACCGCTCTGCTCCAAGGTCTGTGTTCAAGGTTCATTCTTTTTAAGGCTCGCTTTAATCTGGCCTCGCACCAAGCTCACGCTCAGTGTACACAGAGTCACACATTTTTATTGTAATGTATTTCACTTTTAGCTATTTAATATAGAAAAAACTATTTATTGAAGAATGAACCGTGGAAAATAAATAATACTGAGTTCAAATCTGAAACTTAAAACAGACGCAGAGTCCTTACTAACGTCATTTCTAAACAGGTTGAATTGAAAACACAAACACATTTACACAGAACTACACTTACACACATGAGACTAGAAAGTCAGACGACGTCCTGTATCTCTCCACCACATGCCAGCCAGCTCACTAAAGGATGTAGGTGTAACATGGGTGAAAAACTTTATTAAGAGTGATACATCGCATTATACCAACACAGTCTCACTAGAGGACGTACTTTTACCACGACACAAAAACAGCGTATTTGGACTACAAGTTCACAGTTGTTTTTAGTACTTATGTTACACCGTGTATTTAGCACGATATGAAAAAGAGTAAAAATGACTCGAGATTTCACAGCATCAAAATAGGACGAGTTTTGGTCTTGTCCACGTGGGGACGTTTTCTTCAGGTGAAACGGGTAAGTTCAGGCATAAAGTTACTAAAATGTGTAAGATTAGTTCTGGGGCTTGGGGCAGGTTAAGATTAGAATCAGGATTTCATTAATATTCATAAATAAGAACACGTCTTAACAACCACCATAGAAATGAACGAGGACTGTGATCGTACTATAATTACACAAAACAGATGTGAACTAATGTGTTGTACTATGTGCTAATCATACGTAATTTACATAATGTGTAATGTCGTGGTAAATGTACGCTTTCTTGTGAGATTGGGCTCATTATACACATAATCTTTGTTTCCCTTGCATGCCTGGCACATGACCGTAGCCAGTCAATTAGCTGTTTATATTAGCGTCAACCAGGAAGGAACGCAACTCAACTTTCGGTCCCTCTTCCTCCAAGGCGGGCTGGTAGGAGGCTCATGCAGCCGCTGTCAAGACTCTGGCACTCACACACACTCACACACACACTTGCGGTCCAACCTTATCCATAGACACTTACCTCTGGACTTTTCCCCGTCTTCAGTTATTGAGTTGCAGGAAGTGTCGCTGTGTTGTGTTGAATCGAGCAAATGGACTATAATTCTTGAACTTGAACATTGATGTCACTTCTATGGACTTTAAGATCTTGATGCACTATCCAATGGGTTTTGTAAATCATATGAACTCTTTTCCTAATTTGTATTTAACTATTGAATGGCCATTCGAAGTCAACTGTTGTTACATGTTTAATGTTGTCTTATTGTCTAAATACAAGGTACCTTTTTTACTTGCAAACTTAACTTCCAGCTTCTGCCTCGTTTCTCCTAGAGTCAATTCTGGTTCTTCTGTCTAGCCCGTTTTGATGTTTTTGCTCTACTATCATAATAGCACTCCATCTTAAACCTGTGTAACGTATCAGCTACATAGGACCAGACATATTGTGCTTTTTACTCAGATTGTATTACTTGCCTCATTTTCTTGTCAGTGTATCTTTAGATGCTTCAAAGTGTCCTCTTCCAAAAGTTTTCAGGTTAAAGTGTAGAGTCATCTAGGTCCTTTTATCCATTCTGCACAAATCAGTCACATAAAGTCCACAGAACATTAAAAAGTCAAAAAGTATGAAGCAGTCCCTGTTGTTTTGTTATATAAAGTCATAATCACTGGACTACTGCCTGTCAGCGTCGCCAACTTTCTGCTTCAAACACATTTCTCTGACACTGCAGCACATTTACACATGAATAAGAGTTTGGACTTGTATCTATAGTCGTGTAATGTTTGAATGTTTTCAACTCTTTGGGTTCTTAAAATGACTGACTTTATTCTGGACAGGAAACAGAACATGCTAATTGTTGCTAGCTTGTTAGCAGAACTTTCAGTTTATCTTTATTTCTTGTAATAAGCTAGGTGCTAGGTAAATGAGCACCTAGCTTATTACAACTGTCTATTACAAGAAAATAAAGATAAACTAAGAAGACAGAATGAACTTTCCTAATATGAGAACTTTTCAGTGAGAGCATTTGTTTTTGCGGCTCCAGTTTTGCCCTAAACAGCCTGAAACAGACACAAACGTGTCTTGGCTGTGCAATAGAGGTTCTGCAGGTGACATCACAGCATTCTAAATGAGAGTGCTGAGAGAGTTAATGGAGAGAAAGGACATTTTCTCTTGTAAGAGTTCAATAAACAGTTAAAACAGGAAATATAAACTACAGTTTGAGAACAAATTCAACCCACAACGAGTCTACTGAGCACTGGGTTTGTAACTGACATGTAAACAAAGAAAATCAAGTCAACAGTTGTAGCAAAGAAGATAAAAATAATCCTAACCTTAACCAACTCCAAGCCAAAGAGCTAAACTTACCCATTTTTGTAACTTCAGACTTAAATTTTGCCGTTAATCACTTGAAAAACCTCATGTTTGTCGTCACCCACTGGGTGTGTCCAGACCACGCCAGAGAAAACGAGCGTGTAATTGCACGCCAAAACAGGCAGAGGGCGTCATCGTGACACGCAATTTGTCATGGCGAGCTATTTTACGCATTCCATGAGAACACGTTGTCTTGTGAGATCGGGCTCGTTTGAAGGAGGTGGTTGAAAGATACCTAAGGGTACTGAAGAGCTTCCAGAGAGGTCGTCTCTTTCAAAGGCTTGTGAGAAGGTTGGAGTGTATACTATAGTCTGCAATGTGACAGTGGCAGAACTTGCCATCACTGCCCGCAAAAGCACAACAAGCTCAAGCAAAGACGTAATCCCAATGATAAATGAGTGATTTCACAAAAGCATGTAATGATGCATTTGTAATGATACTGCTGTAAGCAACACAATCACTCCTTAAAACAATCTGGTCACTTCTGCCTTTGAGGAAAGACAGTTTTGAGATTACAAATTTTTCTATTTGCCTTAGAGGCTAGAAAATATTCTTGTTTTTAGTTTTGTTTTTATATATAAGTTTGTATAGTACAGTTGTACTAGTTTGTACAGTTCAAGATTTAGTTTTGCCGGAATCAAAATAATGACGTTATAAAGAGGGTAAAAGCTTAAAGTTGTCTCCTTTAAAATGCTGCAAATGTATGAGGTGTTTTCTCAAGAAAAAGACATTCCACTGATGCTGTGTTCACTGTATAACTTATTACAAGGCTTGTTTGTGTGGGGCCTTGATGTGATTCAAATAAAGTAGCATTTTCTTACTGTCTATTGTGATTTTTCATAGTTACAAAAAATGTCCACGCTTTAGATTAGAGTACTGAAAAAACACTTTATTAAAGCATTATAACGTGTTAATTAATCATTATATTTTTGGTTATAAGTAAATTCTAAGCATGTTTATTCTAAACTGAATGTTTGTAATGTCTTATAAGTGCTTATTAACAGCTTATTAATGCTTATTAACGCTTAGAACTAGCTTATTAAGGAACCTTATTTAAAGTGTCACAGCACAGATATGAAAGCATGTCATTTATGTCATCATTTCAGTGATTTTCTATGAATTTAGCTACAGATTATAGAACCCTTCTAAATAAGACTACTAGTAAGCAAGTTCATTTTTTGCCCATTTTGACATTTCTGTGACATCTTTCTACCTTTTTAAAAGTATTTGAATAAAGTGTGTGGTTATCTACTGAACTTACTTAATCTAGAGTCCTAAATCAAAACATTTCATTTGTATGTGACAGAAGCCTAGAGACACAGAGACTTTGTGTTTGTGCTTGTGTGACAGAGGCAGCTGACATTTAGTAACAAAGCTGCTTCTTAAATGTTTGAGAACTTGATAGAAGCTAACATCGCATCGAGCAGCTAACGGCGCCGCGTGCTTGCGCGTAATGTCTTTTCTCAAAAATGTGAACAAAATTAGATGAATCGCAAATAATCATCTGATTATTCAGACACTGAACTATCATGATAATTCTCCTGACTGTGGTCATTCAGAGCGCTTTAGGCCAAAGTCCAGACAGGAGTGCAGGGAGGAGGCTGAGGCTGATGCAGGTCCACTCCGCTCTGCTGAAACCAGCCAGGTTACCCATTGAAAAGGAGTATTTGGGGGATGGCGTCAGTCCCGAGCCCTGTTTGTTGTCATTTTCCAAAACTTTTCCAGGGCCTGAAAATTGAATTTTCATTTTCCATAACTTTTCCAGGTTTTCCATGACTGTATGAACCCTGTTCAGTCCTCGATGCTTTTGGTTCTGTAGACAAGCAGGCAATCAGTAAACACAGTTTTTTAATTGTGCAGCATGTTCTGCTTCTTTTACAGGTTTACCATATATTACTCATATTCACCACCATTAGAATTGTACAGAAGAAACTTTAGTAAAAACTGTGTTTACTGATTGTCTGCAGCATCAAAAAGCATTGAGGACTGAAGACTTGGGCTTTATTTCTATGAAGCAAAGTAGAAACAGCTAAAAGTGCATTTTGCAGCCCTATTTCTAGTTATTACTTTAAAATGACCTCGTGTGTTTCCTGGTGAAGTAGAAATTTTGTTTCAAAATGTGTCGATGAGCTTCTTGAACCATTGAAATTTGCTCTAGAAAAAAAGACTAATATTATTGTAAGTTGTGTAAGTTTCTAGATCACTGGGTTGAGCTATCGAACCTTTTACTGAACGGAACATACTAACAAAATGGTCTTTGTGTGGTGACTGTGGTGTCCAGGAGTAAAAAGTAATCTTACATTTCAAACATGAAAACTGTTAAGTCTTAAACAAGTTCAAGTTCTAAAGTTTAGAAAAAAACACTTCTATAAACCATTTGAAAAATTCACTGACAATTGACAACTGCACTGGTCTGGGTCAGTGTTTGTAGAAACACTAAACTGCTGGAACAGTTTAGAAAATACTATTTTTAAGTTTGGATCATTTTATAAAGGACTCATTTCTAAAACAATGGCTCAGCTCCAGTTGTTGTCGGGGATCTGAAGTCGTTGGGGTCAAAACCAGAGGCTGACCATCTCCGCTGCGCTGAGCCACGACCTTCCAGCCGTTGCCTGGCCATTGAAACGAATGAGGTCTGTTCCACATTTCACAAATGTGCTGCGCCTCAGCTCCGCCACTCCAACTCCGCTGACACTGATCAACGGTAAAATCGTCTGATTTCAAGTTCCACAGATCAGAGCATGTTGTGGATTTCTGAAATACACCTTTAAGAATAAAACAGAAAGTTTGTCTGAATTTAAGTATACAAGTTTATTATAAAAAGCATAAAAGTGTAGAGAGCATAAAGAGAATAAAAGTATAAAAAGTGTGCACACAAAAGCCCTATGCTGTCCCTCCAGGTCCCATCTGTCCCTTCTCTCAACATCAGTATGTCACAGACATATTTAAAGGCAGAAAGGAGGCGTGAAGCCCCCACAGAGATGTGAAAACAGGACATGAAGATTTGTAATCACTAAACCTACAGACATATCATAAACAGTTTAGACTAGTCTAAGCATAAGCATCATTATTATCAAAGTGACTCAAGGCTGGGTAGTTTTCTCAGAACATCCTGAACTCACTCTAATATGACTGTCTAACACATGTCAATGTATTAGATGAATTAGCATTAGCATTAAAGATATTAAAGATTTCTACAACAAGCACCAGTTAGAAAACAGCGTGAACTACGTCCGCAATCTCAAAGCAAAAACACTTCACACCGACTTTAGTTTGATCACAGGACTTGTATTTAATCTTTATACAACTATTGCTTTAAACTCAGTCGGCTGTAAACTTTCACTTTATGTCCCTGAAACACTGACGAGAGAATACTTTTTATCGGACTCATTCATGTAATGCCTTTGCCCTCGTGGGAGAGAGAAACCACACATAAGCTCATGTGATGTAAACTAAAGAGCGATCCATCAAACACAGCACTTATCTACACTCCTGCTGCACAATAAAGAGCAATTTTGGCTTTAATTGCAAACTTGAGGCTTCGCAGCCTGGGGAGACAACATGCACCAGTAGGAGAGGCTTTGCTCACAAACTCAGAGGTGTTCAGTGGATACGCTTCAGTCAGAGTGAAACGCCTGACCTGCCAAACTGAAAACTCTCTCAGGTCTGACACTCAAAGCCAATCAAAGATGTGAACATTAGAATTTAGTGTTTATTTCCTGTAAATACTTTGTCTTTTATTTTCTGTGCTGTACTGTACTGTACTGTACTGGGCTGTACTGTACTGTACTGTGCTGGACTGTACTGTACTGTAGTACTGTACTGGGCTGTACTGTACTGGACTGGACTGTACTGTACTGTACTGTACTGGGCTGTACTGTACTGGGCTGTACTGTACTGTACTGTACTGGACTGGACTGGACTGTACTGGACTGGACTGTACTGTACTGTACTGTACTGGGCTGTACTGGCTGTACTGTACTGTACTGGGCAAATGTACTAACTCAGTTTCTACTGGAAGGTCTGGCATCATTCTCTGACCATGTTTAATAAGTACAAAGTAGATGGTAGATTTAAGCAGAGTGTAGATCCAGACGTGCTGCTACTTGTCACAGTAACTCAACCTTTGCTTTACTTAGAAACACCATTAGACTTACGATTCATGTCGTCCTTTTCCATCACCAAGAACCGTCTTTCTCACGAGTTACGCAGAGGCCATATTTCTGCACAGCTCTCGAAAAGCAAGAAAAACTGCCGTAATGAATTTAAACTGTGGAGAGAGAGGGAAAAAAGCCTGGCAGGTTTGACAAATTAGCCCCAACACTTTTGACTGTCAAACCGTTAATTTATGACCGAGCAAACTTCCAAGTGTTTTCTTTGGCCGGCGCGCACACAGGGGCCCACAGCTCCTCGCCGCTTGACTGTCAGCTGAGTTATGAAGCCACTATTTGTTTATTTCTTCCTCATTGGCCTCATTTCTTTTAATCCTCATGAGTGTTGTACAATAAACCTATTCCTGTTCGCATCAATAAAGATAATATTTGGCACTGCAAAGTCTAATGGTTCAAATGTCTCTCCTTTTCCCCCAAACCTAAGCAATAATAACTCAACAAACCTCCCTCTTATATTTGGCTAATTCGACCTTCTCAGAGAAGTATTCCTGGGTCTGTGTATCTGGAGGTCTACCTCCACAGCAGTCGCACTAGAGTTTGAAACGATTGGGTTGGTTTGGTCGAGTGTGAAAGTGGAGCACTTCCAAACGGACTCCAGTACGGTTCGCCTGTGCCAAGCTAAATGACATTTTAAATGGGAGAAACAAGCTCCAGACCTAATGTGGTGGCGTAGTAGTTGCCCTAACCCTAACTCGTTTTTTTTTTTTTTTATTATTTTATCAGACAGATGGGTCTTTTTCTGGATAAGTTCCTTTGAGTAATGGGACCTGTAACTCTCCTCTCAATATCCTGTTAGGCTAACGTTTGAAAATGTAAAAGGACATGAAAAACAAATACAAAAAGTACAACATTTTAAGTTTTATTTTGTTCCCAAAGTAAAATGTGACAGAATCAGCTCAACTATTCAGCACCTCATATTGATCCCTGATCAGTAATCAATAATGTGACAGGTGTTCCAGAGGATTATTGATGAATTGTGTAAACCTCAGGTTGTTCTTCTGTCACATAGTTTCACTTTCCTTTGAACAAGAAAATATGAATTAAAACATCATAATAATAAAAAATAAATAAAAATGCTAATTTGGACACCTGAGCGAAGTTGAGAAAAGACCATTTTGTAAATGTCGCTGTGAGTCACATGAGCAGGACCATGATGCATCAGGAGTCTAAACTGTGGAAGCTTCCAGAGCAGCTGAAGAGGTTGTTCCTCCAGAGTCACAGTGGTTGTCTCAGCCGTACGCTCTGAGGTCTGAGGTCTGAGGTCTGAGGTCTGAGGTCCAGACCTCCGTATGAAGTAAACGGTCTCTGCTCCGGGACAGTGTGAGCTGCTCCTGACGACCCACGTGTTTGTTTCATCTGCACTCTCTTTTTGTTTCAGTTTGTTTCATTAAAACTGTGGTGAGAACATGAATGACTCCAAATCAAACTGAAACTAAGGCTGTTTCCCAAAGCCTTTAACTGTGATTCATTATTTTGTCGGAAATAAAGCAACTGGATGCACCGATGCATGAATGAAAGTGCCCCGCTCTGCTGCTGCTCCTTTCTCTCTCTCTCTCTCATAAACGTCCACACACAGAGGATCTCTTCTGCTGTAGTTATTGCAGTGGACACGAGGAAGAAAGGTCTGCTGTACAGACAGCGGGACAGAGACGAGTCTGAGCTCCGTGTGAGTGTTTAAATCATCCAAAACACCTAAAATCCCAGAGATGCGGCCTGTCAAAGACACCACATTAAATAAGCCATCAGACTATACATCAAATCCAATCAATTTATTTTTGTACAGCCCAAAATCACAACAACAGTCGTCTCTGAGGACTTCCCAAGATGATTATTTAGCAAACATGAAGAGAACATTACATTACAAACATATACGTACATGCACTGTCCTGATACAAGAGCACTTGGATTAGACAAACTGTAGAACTTGATTTTAGGAAATGTTTTGTGTTTTAGGATATTTATTTATTTATTTAATATATGCCACGAACTTTTACTCACGTGTTTGTAATTTTTACTTTGAAAACTTTAAAAACAGGATTATTTAACTTCCACAGTGTATAGTGAACAGTCAGCTGGTTTTAATCAGGACTATCCCAGAACTGGACCAGGTTTTCATCAGGACTAACCCAGGGCTAAACTAGTCTCCTCCATCAGTGAGAAGAACACATGAGTTTATATATACAGTACATATCTGTTCAGCCTAAAATAAAATGAACTAACATGAAGCCAACACAACACTGTGTTTATTTATTCATCTAGAAAGAGACATTTGAAATCTATCATTTGGTACTAAAATGATTACTTAAGCCATGTTTGTACGTTTGCAGACGGGATGCCCTGGGACAGCTCAGCAGAGGCGCCTCAACCTCCGACCACCACCAACTGTTCCCTAACCTGCATGTTATTGGTTGGTGAGGAAACGGAGCGCAGGAGGAAACTCACTCAGACACGGGGAAAAACATACAAACTCTTGAATGGAACCTGTGAGGCCAGAGCGCTAACCACTCTGCCACCGTGCAGCTGTGACATCACATCTGTGACAAGTGAGCACAGGCAGAAGTCAACTTCTCTGAAAGAATCAGAGACAGTTTGTGATCTTGGAGTCTTAAAGCTGCAGAGGTGAGACACAATCGTCGTTCTGTCCACACGGTAAAGCTGCTGTTACACCTGAGACAGAAATGACTTTGACAATTCCTCTGTAAAAGCTGAGGTCAAAATGAGTTTTAGGGACTCAACATGACTCAAAGAAAATGTAGGCAGAGTCAATACAAAAGTCACATTCAAATGTTTGACTTTTTGTGGACTTTTTTTATTAGCAGGTTTACAGTAGAAATAAGTAAGTAGGTCATCTTGATTTGTAAAACACATTTCACAGACACAAATCTGAGCCTGGACCGTCCCAGAGGAAGGTTTTGTTCTAAATCAAAGGTCTTTTTAGATTTAATCTTTCCAGGTGCTTCATAGTATGCTTTATCAGAAACGGAACAAATGGAAGTGGAACGCCGGAATTTAACAACTTTGTCTAGATTGTGTGTTTTCTTTACATAAAGCCTAGTGACTTAATAAAAAAGAGAATGAGATGTGAGAGTGAACATGTCAGTGTGAATGCAGCTCTCTCCTACAGAAGAGCGCTGGTCTCTTTGTGCCGCTGGACGCTTCAGACCAGAGCCGATCCACTGGTGACATCGTGGGCACAAAGAACCTCTCACACTCACCACAGCAGGGCCGACGAGCCCTGAGCCTGGCTAATGGACAGTTGTCTTGTTCAAAAGGATTAGAACGCTTTAGAGTTTCTCAGGTAAGTCACACACGTCGGATCAGTTTTATTGTAGCTTTGGTCGACTTGACAGAATGTTGTCAAAGGAAAAATACAGACTCATTGATGCAAAGTCAATGACAATAATATAATTAAATAAAAGCATTAAGCCAAATGACTAAAAACATGTAGCCTCAGGTTGTCTTGTGAACTGCAGGTGTGAGATCAGACTAAACTAATGTCACGCTAACCCAATGTCCAACCTGCGACCCGGGGGCAAATGTGGCCCTTGGCTATTATTTTGTTATGTAAATTATATATATATATAGTATATATATATATATATATATAATATATATATATATATATATATATAATATAATTTAAGATAAATAACAAAATGTGACAAACTAAAATGAATGTTCCAACCTTATTTAAATGTGGCTCATCAAAACTAAGTCAAATGCAACAATTTTTTTTTTATTCCCGTCATTCCATCTATTGTGGCCATTGTGTCAGCTACTTCAGAACTAAAGAACTGAACATCAAGAACCACATCACAGATCTGAAAACCACAAACCCTCAGAAGTGTCCCACACCTCCAGGAAGTCACAGAGTGAACATGAACGTTCCTCTGACACTGAAGGATTGTGTGAAGCTGTCTTCCAGCATTGTGGTTTTGATCACGTTTTAGTCCAAAATGCCTCTGTGAAGCAGTTTGAAGTGACAAAAGAATGTCTCACAAGAACTGCCATAGTGCCAATGTGAAGGCCCAAAGTCTTCCAGTGTGGAAGAGTTACAGACTTTCTCATGTCCATAGGCTGACCCGTTCAGAAGACTTCGTCTTCTGAACAGGGTCAGCCTATGGACATGGGTCAGGGTTACACTGCTTTGGTTTTAAATCTGACAACTTCCTCTCCTAATCCTTCGACACATGGTTAATATCACATGTATTCATTTTGGTTGCATTTATGACTTATAAACTTTTTTTTAGAAACAAACAAACAAACAAACAAACAACAAAGTGAAGTTGAGGAGAACCACCCAAGCTCAGCCAATCAGAGCTCAGCATTTTTCTTATTCAGTTCAGACAGTAATGAGAGATTTCATTTCCCCAAAGTGCTGCATTTATCATTGACTTTTATCGGAACAGCACAAAGTGAGTTACCACATCGGTCCACAGGTCCACATCGGTCCACATGGTCCACATCGGTCCACATCGGTCCACATGGTCCCACATCGGTCCACATCGGTCCACATCCACATGGTCCCACATCGGTCCACATCAATCGGCGGCCACATCGGTCACACGGTCCACATCGGTCAACGGTCCACACATCGGGGTCGGTCCACATCGGTCATCGGTCCCACATCGGTCCACATCGGTCCTACATCGGTCCTCATCGGTCCCCCCCCACTCGGTCCCCCTCCCATCGGTCCATCATCGGTCCCACGTCCGAGTCCTACATCTTGACTTGGTAGTGGCCTCGGAACAGTCTTTTCCATCAGTCCCTGCCATCCACACAGTCCTTCAAAACAGTCCCTCCCCTGGTTTCCCTGTGAACTAGTGACCCCGGCTCACACCCTCCCATTCACACCCCTCTCTCTCGGCAGGACGTCCCAGTGGCGATGATTGACAGCCAGAGAAAGACTTTATGGAGCTGTGGGAGGAAAGGGAAAGAGGCCACGCAGAAGGTCAACAGGCAAAAGTTCAACATCTGTAAAGTGGAACCGACAGGCCTGACCCCAGTGAGCAGGTGAAGACCCCAAACAGAGAGAGAGAGGAAGAGGGAGAGAGAGAGGAGAGGAGGAGAGGAGAGGAGGGGAGGAGGAAGGAGAGGAGGAGAGAGAGAGGAGAGAGAGAGAGAGAGAGAGAGAGAGAGAGGAGAGAGAGAGGGAGAGAAGAGAGAGGAGGGGAGAGAGAGAGGAGGGAGAGGAGGAGAGAGGAGAGGGGAGAGAGAGGGAGGAGAGAGAGAGAGAGAGAGAGAGAGAGAGAGAGGAGAGGGGAGGAGAGGGAGGGAGGGAGGGAGGGAGGGAGAGAGAGAGAGAGGGGGAGAGAGAGAGAGAGGAGGGAGGAGAGAGAGGAGGGAGGAAGAGAGAGAGAGAGGGAGAGAGAGAGAAGTAGGAGGGAGAGAGAGAGGGAGGGAGAGAGAGAGAGAGAAGGAGGGCGGGCAGAGAGAGAGGGAGGGAGTGAGGAGAGGAGGGGAGGAGAAGAGAGAGGAGAGAGGGGAGGGAGAGAGAGAGAAGGAGGGCAGGGAGGGAGAGAGAGGAGGGGAGAGGAGAGAGGGAAAGGAGAGAGAAGAGGCGCGGGGGAGGAGAGAGAGGGAGGGAGGAAGGAGAGGGAGAGAGAGGAAGGCGGCTACGCGAGGGACGGAGAGCAGAGAGAGGGAGGGGGAGAGAGAGAGGAGGGGAGGGGGTAGAGAGGAAGAGGGAGGAGAGAGAGAAGTAAGGAGGAGGAAATGAGAGAGGCGAGGCGAGAAGAGAGAGGGAAGACGACGAGAACGAGAGTTCGACATGTCCACTCTGAGGGGCGTAGGGAGGACGAGCAGAGAGGAAGGCGGAGGGAGAAGCGAGAGAGGAAGGGAGCGGAGCCGAGAAGAGAGAGGCGAGAGAGAGAGAAGATAAAGGAGGGGAGGAGAAGAGAGGGGAGGGAGGACGACCGACGAGAAGTAAGGAGGCGAGGAGAGAGGACAGAGAGGGAGGGAGACCGAGGAGTTTCTCCAGCGTCTAAGAAGTCCTTCAGGCATCCTCGCGCCTGGTTTCTCGCTCTGTGGTGCAGTTGGGACGGTAGTGGGGCCGGCCGCACCAGCAGCTTGGCATGGTCTCCCTGTCATCGTAACACAGCACGGCAGTCTCTTAGCGCACAAGCCGCCACAGTGAGCTGTGTGCTCTGTCCCACAAGGCTCAGGAGCAAGGAAACTTTGGCATCAAAAGCGCCGTTGCGCTGGTTCGGGGGCGTCGTGCGTCACTAGACCGCCGCGACCGCCCCACCCCCACACCCTCCTCCGCCGCGCCCCCCCGCCCTCCCGCCCCGCCACCGCCGTCGCTTCAGCCATCCCGCGCACCGCCCGGGCGATCACGCGATCCCAATCGTCGACGCTCTGGAAACTTCCGCCAACACCACCCGGCAGTTCGCCACCAGAGGATCGCAACCATTCACCTAATGTGTTGCCTAACCACTAGCTGCCCCCTCACCACACGGCTCCTAGACCCGCCCCCGAACCCGCTCCGCCCCCACGACACAGCACCTGTGCCCACTCGCCACTGCACCCCCACACGGTGAACACAGTGAAGAGAAACAGTTTGAAGTTATGGTAAGTTGATTTTGAACAGCTCACACGTGTTTTTAATCCAAAGCCTGGCATCACGGGTAAAAGTCACGTTTGTGCTCGTTATCTCAAAGATATAACGGCCTGCAGGACTTATTTTCTCTGCTACAACACATCAGCGCTTGATCCACTCTTCAGCGCGACATGTGAACAAACGAAGCTAGAGGATGACGTCACTGGCCTGGGACTCCAGATCGTCTGTGCAAGTGTGAGTGCGCGCGGCACGATGACAAAACCCTAGTGTGAGTGCTCTAAACCACTTGAGCTGATTGAAAAGCTTCACTTTGACACAGACCGTTACATCGATTTTGGATTTATTTGTCATTTCAGTAGAACTTCATACACACAAACAAAACACTGACATCAAGTTGTCAAGCTTAAAAATAAAAAAATAAAGTAGTACTACATGATCTAAATGTACAAGAAGGCTCGAGGGTGTAGGTCAGATCTGGGTGCTCAGGTTTCTTACGGACGACAGATCAAATACAATTTAACATCAACTTGTCTCAAATCAACTTTTTAATCGCAAAAATTAGGTTAGCACTCAAAAAACTGCACACCCCTTTAGACGAAGCAATAACATCACCATGGAGTCAGGCAGGGGGCGGAGTCTTCCACAGAGCACCTTTAAGTGAGTCCCAAGACACTGGCTTCAAGTCGAAGTCAAGACGTAGAGCGCCCCCTACAGCTCTCTTGTGTACTTAAACCAGCCGACTGAATCGGAATTCAAAATGATTGATTTATTTTCTCATTTTTGCGTTACTTTAAGATTGAATTAAGGCAAACACATTTTACACTGCTAAATAAATAAAATCAAAAAAGTTTGGATTCTCAGAGAAGAAATTTGGGTCGGAAAAGCAGGTTTTGGTTCAAGTATTAGTTTGTTTTGTTTGTTGTCCTTTCACACAATCCAAATGAAAGGAGTTTCAATACAATGAAACCTGTATTATTGATTTCTTCATACATGAGTCACACTGAGAGCGGAAAAAAACAGCAATGCTTTCTTTGAAGCCTTTAACACTGAACAGTTACCAAAAAAATAACAATCCCACAATCCAGGTCCAGTCCAGGTCAGTGCGACACAAGTCCAGGTCCGTCCAGGTCAGTGCCCCACAAGTCCAGGTCCAGTCCAAGTCAGTGCCCCACAAAGTCCAGGTCCAGTCCAAGTCAGTGCCCCACAAGTCAGGTCCAGTCCAAGTCAGTGCCCCACAAGTCCAGGTCCAGTCCAAGTCAGTGCCCCACAAGTCCAGGTCCAGTCCAGGTCAGTGCCCCACAAGTCCAGGTCCAGTCCAAGTCAGTGCCCCACAAGTCCAGGTCCAGTCCAATTCTTCTGCTTTCGGTTTCAAATCTTTTCATGTTTTAGATCAAATAAATCGGTGCATTTCTGTTCACAAAACAGAACGTAAAACTACATTTTCGTCTCAATTCACAGGGCTTCAAGTTCACGTCAAGTCCCATGTCTTTATTTTGTGTGATAGTTCAGTCTCATGTCATCAAAGTAGTGACTCAATAGTGACTGGAGTCCAGGTCAGGACCCATATCCCCCTTGAACACCAGGCTTCTGTGATGTTTGGAAATGTTGAGTGTGCAGTGTTTGCCGGAGGAGCAGCCTGTGTGTGATTTGGGCCTGACACACTGCTGCTCACGGGGGGCACAACACTGGGGCCAGTGGAGCCGACACACAGGCTGATTGTGTTCTCCCCGCTGAGCTGCTGACGTCCCTGTCACCAGCGCACTTTTACTCAGATTCAACTCAAGCTGCGACGTCAGGTAAAGAGAAAGAGGCTGACAGCGAGCCATGTTTAGGGCTTGAAATGCTCTTTCAGAACGTATTCCAAGAGGAGGGATCAAAGATGGAACTCAGGGGGAATTAAGGGTATTTCACACCTACACAACCCCGGTCGCTGTCGGTAGGAGGAGCAACGCAGGGTCTGTTCACGTCTCTATGGGGCACAGATGTGAAAGATTATTCAGACAAACACGACCCAAACAGCCACCAGTCGTCAAACAAACACAGAGTGAGCATGTGTGTGATGTAACGCTTGACCAAATGACGAACATAAGTTGCACGTGAGTAGTAGTTGTCAAACTTTGACGGCAAACAGATGTTTCTAGTCTTACCTCACGGATTAAGCTCAACTCGTTTTTCCCTCCACAGTCCAGCCTTCGTACTGCGCTCGCCGTAACTCCCCCGTGTTTTCCTCCATCCAAATAGAACCATTCTCCTTCGTAGTTACGTCCCGTTAACCCCGTGTTAAATAACAACAATCCATGCTCGGCTAAATACTGTTTTTCCGTAAGCGTCTTTTTGGGTTTTCCGCACTATATTCCTGCGCACTGGTTCGCCTCGGCCTGGTGTGAAAAGACCCTTTAAAGGCGTTAGAAACAGAAGGTGAGAGTTGAGAAGTAAAAACTTAAGTAGAGATGTAATTCAAGGTGTGCCCTCGAAGGTGCATCGGATCATTTTAGCTTCAAAGCACTTTGTTTGAGCACAACAATGCTGAACTAGCTCAGAGTTAGCAGGCTGTGAGCTGCAGTACTTCCTGTCTAGTTCGACTGTTTGGCGAGCTGAAGTGGGGTTGTCGTCTTTTGTGTGACGGTCTTTGGACCGCTTGCAGTGAAGGATGGTTGGATGTTTTAATTGTAACAGGCTGTGATGTTTCATTTGTTTCGTCTGATATTTCAGTATCCAGTTCCACTTCTATGTTCTGGTTCTCGTCCTCACTGTCCTGGAGGTCATGATCTGCCAAAAGTAAAGAAACAGTTTAGTCATGTACTTACTTCATGTATGTCTTTACCTTCTGGGTCAATAGTGATGTCATCCAGGCCTTTTCCCTTGAATTCAGCCATACGTCCCTGCTCCAAAGCCATGAGGATCTTGCTCACTTTAGCCAGTTGAAGGGTGCCTTCTGGAAGTCTGTAGAACTGTCGGTGGACTCTTACATCATGCCCCAGGAATCGGCCAGCTGATCCAACTCTGTGTTGCTCAGGTTAAGAACTTGAGACAGAGTTGCAGTTTGTTTGCGCAGTTTTGTGGAGGTGAGGCTTTCTGGGTTTTTTGCCCCACACATCTTGGCAAAATGCCGGAGACAGTCAGACCCACGAAAGTATGAACATGCTTGTGGTCTGGCAAAAAGGTATTTGTTTCCCGGTACAACCCCACACATCTCTCACTTGCTGACAAGAAGATCCAATGCTTCCTGCATGGTTGGTGTCAAAAGAACCGGCACCTTCCTTCCCTCTTCCTCGCTATCTCCAGTCTTCTGAAGTGTTGACACAGTTTCTTTTCTAAATCAGAGAGTGCATCACCCAGGTCTTCCAGCGCATCCTGGCTATGCGGAGACATGTATGCTGACAGAGGCATTTTTGACACCTCGCCGGACCGCCGTCTGTTAAAGAGAATTATCTGAGTCAGGGTGACTTTGCTAATCCAGCCCAGTCCTGGGTTGACACTTGAGAAGACAACATGGAGTGAAGTTTCTGCTGCTCTGCATCCAGAAATGAATGAAGCACCTGGACATCTCTTGTGAATGGAAGTAAAAGTGGAGCATTAAACTTAGCTTCTTGAAGTGTTCTCAGTGACGCTGCAGATATCATTTTATGCCATCTTGCTTCATAGATTTGTCTGAATGTACGGGCATTTTTAGCTGCAACACTGTTGTTCTGGATGTTTGAACGACTTTCAACCAACATTGGAAATCTTTGACAGACTATGCCCTAATTTGAGAGCCAGACTTGGGCGTTTATATGTATTGTTTTGCCTGTCATAACCAGCTACACATTTCACAGATTCTACAACATGCATGAAATTTGAAGGCAAAACATGGTCCTCAATGGTCTTTAGCTCCAGGTTTTTACTTGAGCATAACTGAAGCCTTCCCAACTCTCTCAGTTTTTGACGAATATACTCATGTTTCCCAGCATCATGGCCAAAACGACTAAAAAGATTTTCACCAAATTCTAGAAACATGGATCTTTTTTCACTATGGAAGAAACTTTATCATTTATCATGTTGCTTAGCAGCTTCCAGAAGTCTTTTTTGACACCCGGAGGTGGTGGTACAGCAAATGCACAGAGCGCCTGAACCCGCGTTCTTCCTCGATTTGGCTCACCGCTAGGCTTAAACTTGCATTTTGAGACATGTTTAAAAGAATCTTCTTTCTAAATAGGCCTTGGCAGTGAACACAGTGCATGTAATCCTGGGCTTCGTGTTTACTGATGGTTTCCTTCTGGGAACAAGTTCACCTGGACCTCCGTTTAACACCTCAACATTATGAGCAAAGTTTCCCCTGTTTCAAAGATGTTCAAGATGGAGTTTTCTTTCTTTTGATCCCTTATTATAAGACATGGCTTGTGCAACCTCGAGTTCATTTTTATGAACATGCTCCAAATGTCGAGTTATTTTCAGTAATCCTTTACTACAGAACAAGCAATATTGTCTCTTATTGTACTGGCGAGACCCATCTGCTTTTGTACTTACTGCCTGCACTGACAGTGAACGTTGGCGTCGGACTGTCCAAGGAGGTGATGAGCTACTTTCTGGTACTTGTTGCTGTTCTGAAGGGGTGTCATTGGTATGTTGGATTGGGCTTTTTGAGTGTGTCCTGGGTCTATTTTTTGAATTTACTGGCAGGTTGCTTTCTGTTGACATGAATGAATTAAATGAATCTCCACTATCGCGGTCACTGTTGCTAAATTCAGGAACAAAAGCAGGAAAACCGTACCCCGTTCAACTATGGTAAGTGAAGTGCGACTGACTTCACAACTTTCCAAAACAAAAAAATGAAAAATTACAAACACAAAATACCTCCGAACTTTCTTCCAAATGTTGCGTGTTTAAAGGCTTTTTCACACCAACACAACTCCCAGTCGTTGTCGGTAGGGAGGAGCGACGCACCGTCTGTTCTAGTCTCTTTTGGGCGCATCGATGTAAAAAAGCATTCACACAAACACGATCCAAGCAGCCAACAGTCGGCGAACAAATGCCAAGTGAGCATGCACGTGACGTAACGCTTGACGAAAAAGACAAAACAGAAGTTGCGCGAGTAGTTGTCAAACTCTGTGGCGAACAGATTTTTATCTTACCTCACGGATTAGGCTCAACTTCTATTTCCAGCTACAGTCCAGCCTTCGTACTACAGCTGTACTCCTCCATCTTTGTTTTCCTCGGACCAAGTAGTAGCCATTCCTCTCCGTACTTACGTCTCGTTTGAACCCGGCAAATAACAACAATCCATGCTCAGGTAAATACTATTTTTCCATAAGCGTCATTTCGGTTTTCCGCACCATTTTCTTGCACACTGATTGGCTAGCCACGGGCCAATCAAAAAGCCACATATGCGGCAACTACCGACCGCTGACGATGCCGACTTTACGAGCAAGTCTTCAAAACCTCGCCTCCACGACGTGCTCCGCGCTCCTCTGACCCCCGACAGCGCCATTTACACCAAACACACGAGAGCCGCATGTCGGCAGAAGTTGCCAAACCGGTTCAGACGGGCGACCCTCGGCTTGGTGTGAAAGACCCTTAAATCGAGAACCAAATTGAAAACAGACGGATCAGACAGTTTTTCCTTTTTTCGTTTTATGAGCAAAAACGGAAAAATTAAAAAACGAAAAAACAAATCAATGTTTCCTTTTTTGTTTTTGTTTTGAAAACGAAAAATCAAGTGAACGAATCATACACGGACCCAACAGATGAGGCCTGGTCCTATTCAGCTTCTCAGACCAGACCAGAGCAGACCAGAGCAGACCAGAGCAGACCAAACCAGACCAGAGCAGACCAGAGCAGACCAGACCAGAGCAGACCAGAGCAGACCAAACCAGACCAGACCAGAGCAGACCAAACCAGACCAGACCAGAGCAGACCAGACCAGAGCAGACCAGAGCAGACCAGACCAGAGCAGACCAGAGCAGACCAGACCAGACCAAAGCAGACCAGACCAGAGTAGACCAGACCAGAGCAGACAAGACCAAACCAGACCAGAGCAGACCAGACCAGACCAGACCAGACCAGAGCAGACCAAACCAGAGCAGACCAGACCAAACCAGACCAGACCAGAGTAGACCAGACCAGAGCAGACCAGACCAGAGCAGACCAAACCAGAGCAGATCAAACCACACCAGAGTAGACCAGACCAGAGCAGACCAGACCAGACCAAACCAGAGCAGACCAGACCAGACCAAACCAGAGCAGACCAGACAAGACCAGACCAGAGCAGACCAGACCAGAGTAGAACAAACCAGAAAGACCAAAGCAGACCAGACCAGACCAGACCAGACCAAACCAAACCAAAGCAGAGTAGAGCAGCTATGGCAACAAATGCAAAAGTCAAGAAGGAAAAACTGTATTTTATGAAGAAAGGTGAAAAAAGACTTGTAGCAGTGAACACACGAGTGTTAAGGGTCTTTCACACCAAGCCGAGGGTCGCCCGTCTGAACCGGTTTGGCAACTTCTGCCGACAGGCGGCTCACGTGTGTTTGGTGTGAATGGCACTGTCGGGGGTCAGAGGAGCGCGGAGCACGTCGTGGAGGCGAGGTTTTGAAGACTTGCTTGTAAAGTCGGCATCGTCAGCGGTCGGTAGTTGCCGCATATGCGACTGTTTGATTGGCCCGTGGCTAGCGAATCAGTGTGCAAGAAAATGGTGCGGAAAACCGAAAATGCCGCTTATGGAAAATAGTAGCCTATTTACCTGAGCATGGATTGTTGTTATTTGCCGGGTTCAAACGAGGCGTAAGTACGGAGAAGAATGGCTACTACTTGGTCCGAGGAAAACAAAGATGGAGGAGTACAGCTGTAGTACGAAGGCTGGACTGTAGCGGGAAATAGAAGTTTAGCCTAATCCGTGAGGTAAGATAGAAATCTGTTCGCCACAGAGTTTGACAACTACTCGCGCACAACTTCTGTTTTGTCTTTTTCGTCAAGCGTTACGTCACGTGCATGCTCACTCGGCATTTGTTCGCTGACTGTTGGCTGCTTGGATCGTGTTTGTGCGAATGCTTTTTTACATCGATGCGCCCAAAGAGACTAGAACAGACGGTGCGTCGCTCCTCCTACCGACAGCGACTGGGAGTTGTGTTGGTGTGAAAAAGCCTTTAGAAATCATCTGACACGTGATTAATATCAATATGTGTTCATTTTGTGTTGCAATTTTGGCCTAAAACCCCCGGAGAGGACCACCTCAGCTCAGCCAATCAGAGTGCTGCTTTTGACTCCTGGTTAGAGCTCAAATTCTTTATTGAGCGACACGGTGGCACAGCGGTTAGTGCTCTGGCCTCATAGCAAGAAGGTCCTGGGTTCGATTCCCAGTCGACCTGAGCCTTTCTATGTGGAGTTTGCATGTTCCCCCTGTGTCTGCGTAGGTTTCATCCGGGTACTCCGGTTTCCTCCTACAACTAAAAACATGTCCATTAATGCCTCCCCTGACCCTTCCCCCAGGGCTCCCCTGCAAAAGAGATTCTGAATCTCAGTGGGACTTCCCTGGTTAAAGGTGCGGTAGCTAACTTTTTAGTTGTGAATCAGTAAATTCAGTTTTCCACTAAAAAGTATGTAGTAAATACAGCACTTTGTGAAAAAATGAGATCTCTGAGTACTGTCTGAATTGAATAATAATACATTTTAGTTCTAATCAAGAGCTGAATGCTGTGCTCTGATTGGCTGAGCTTGGGGCGGGCACTCCAGTTTCACTTTGTTGTTTGGAAAAAGAGGTTTATAAGCCATAAATGCAACCTAAATGAATACATGTCGATATTAACCATGTGTCGAAGGATTTATGAGAGGAAGTTGTCAGATTTAAAACCTAAATCGTGTTTGCAGTGTAAAAATCACCTACTCCACCTTTAAATAAAGGTCAATTAAAAAACACATATTATCAAGTTCAGACAGGACTCAGTGATCTAATTTTTTCACAAAGTGCTGCATTGATCAGATACATTTGTGGAAAGTTTATTTACAACTAAAGCCCAACTTTAAATATGCAATCAAATCATTAATATTAATGCACAAATGAAGTCAGACAAATAGCTTTACACGGCACTACAATGTGCGTATATATAATATATATATATATATATAATATATATATATATATATATATATATATATATATATATGTGTCCATGTTGTCTGGGACGTGGACACATTTATGCGTCTCCAAACATTGGACTTTGAGAGATGAAGACATTTCTTGAGGTGGGTCTTCTTGCTCCTGTCCTCTTGCTGGGGCGCTGGGGGCTCTCCGTGTCACTGTGGCGGTGGCTGGGGGCCAGAGCAGAGTCACACACACTTCTGTCTCCCTGGAGCTCACAGTACAAACTCAAACACACTTGTAGGAGACTGAACCTTTAGCTGGAGTTCATTTGTACATGTCAGTTTGGGTTTGTTTGGTTGTTGTACCTGAGCGCAGGTCGTTCCCTGCAGCTGGAGCAGGACTGAGGCTAGAGGACGCAGCACAAGGACACACGCCCAGAGACATGGGTTCTCCTGTCCCGAGGGAATGCTTTCCTGCTGGACTGGCCCCATTAGCTTGTGGCTCTAGCTGTCAGCACTTCTTCACACAAACATCACACTGAGTTCTCCACAGGTTCATGCTGATTGGTTAACAGTGAGGTCACCCTCTCCATTTCAAAGACAGGCTCGCGCCGGAGCTGCAGTCATGTGTGATTTTCCAGTCCAGTGCTCAGTGATGAGCAGCTCTGGCCGGCCCCGGGGCCCGCCTCACAGGGAGCTGGAGCTTGTCCACCTTCTGCTCTGGTCGTGTCGTATCATTGAAATGAGTCTCATCATCAGCTGCCAACAGCACCGCAGTCATCTCTCTCGGAGGTTAAATTATGCTTACCCACACATTATTAGCCCCATTATAGAGCCACTGGAGCGGCTTTCAGCCTGTCACGGCCGCTCAACTATGTCTTCGGCCTGACTTGATTTGCTTTGACAGGCTTTTCTTAACCTAACAGGCAGGGGAGGGGCAGAGACGGAGGAGGAGCAGAAAAAGAGTTTGATGTTGAACATTGGGTTTGGTTTCATGGAGAAGCACAGATGGCTGGTTCAGACATCTCTCTCTCTCTGTAATAAATCATTTCTCTGTTTCGACAGGGATCACATACATCGTTTCGGGGCAGGAGAGCTGGCAGCTTCAGGCTGTCTTGATGCTTGTGACAATACACACACAGCTCCTGTGGACCGCTCCAGTGCCGTGTCCCACAAACCCTCAACAGTGACCAGACTCAGGCTCCTTCCAGCTTTGAGACGTCCTTTTGGGGTGATTTGGTTAACATTCATTCATAAGCACTGGCTAGTCTCTAACATGAAGTGAGCTAACCCAAGGCACTCATCATTCAACACAAGTGTATTCCCCTGGGCTCTTTCATTGTTATGATATTGTTTCTTTGTGACTGTTAAATAAAGATGAATTATTTGCTGATCTGTGTCCCATGCGGAGCTTTCTTCAGGGTGTGTGGGAAACTGAGCAGCACAAGCTTTATAGAAATCCTATTTTAACTCTGAAACAGCCCAGGTTAATAAAAGCTTTTCGAACTTTCATTGTGTGAAGAGAGCTTTGGGTTAGCTCATCACTGAGCACCTTCAAACTTCACTAAATGTAAGAATTATATTTATTGCCACCATAAACTCTGAAAATAAAGGCAGGAACAACCAAAACGAGACAAAGCTCTGGTCAAAACTGAGCTGACTTAAGTGCACTAAACAAAGAAACACAGAGAACAAGCAGCCTTTTACAGCAAAAGACCCAAAGCCAATCTGTTTTCAGGAGAGCCGTAACAGTCGTTCTGCTCTGACCAGCTCCTGACAGGGGAGGCACATGACTGTCACTGAGAACTGAAACCTTTGAACTTCCATTTGAGCAGATCTGGCCAGAATGCTTCAAAAACACTGCTTCACTTTTCATTTCTTCAACTCAAGCACTTTTCCTGTGTAGGTTTGACTTTGTCCACGAAATGACTCAACGTTCAACCCAGGACTGTTGGAGCTTTTATGATGGATGTTAAAGACACAGAAACATCTTACTAAAAGACCATGTAATCATATGTTTTCTCTTGAGATGCAAAGCACACTTAGATTTCACCTCAGCACACTTTGTACTTTGATGTTTTTACAGAACTAGATTCACAAATCACATTTGTGAACATGACTTGGTCCAAATTACTCCCAGAATAAAAAGTCGTTTAAGTAAATATTGTATCTGTCTTTGAGCAAACATTTCTTCTAGAGAGCAATGTTTCAATTCAGTTTTTCTCCACGTGAGGCTGTTTTTGCTCCACCACGTCTGTCCAACTCCATCTTTTAGGAAGGTTTTAGAGATTGGATTTGTCTCAGAAACATGAAATAGAGAAGACATTAGATCACAATTTGAAGTCAGTGTGTGCAAGACTAAACACAAACGGTGAGCTCGTCTCGGCTGAATGCATCAGTCTGTGCTTCTCTTTTCAGTTCCACAGTGAATCTGGACATTTGCTCCTCCTTCTTACTCTTTCTTCTTTCTTTTTTTTATTTCAAAGACAATAAAAACAGTCTGTAAGAACTGTGTCAAAATCATGACCTGACTCAAGAAAATAGTGATAGAACTGTTTCATCAAATGTAAGGACCAGGTCTAAAGCAGTGCTAACAGAGCCATGAGGAGTCAGGCAGTGGCCCAGAGAGTGACAGAGAGCCTGTTTAACCAATCACCTCCCACACTGTCCCCTCAGGCTCCGCCACCACTCCCATCATCAGTGCTCCATCTGGTTTTCTCATTATTTGCCCCAGAAGTCTCCCGTCCGTCCGGCGCTGTCAGGATCTGTCGCCGTGGGTGATCTCATTGTCATGTCAGGCCTCATTTGCATACGTTTGATTGACAGGCAGGAGCTCGGATAATGCTTGATCTAATCCATGGAGCACTTTGTACTTTCTCCCACTCAACTCCTCTGCTCTGGGCACGGATGTGTCTGCAAAGCTCTCTCCTTTTTCTTTTTCTCTGTCTCTCTCTTCTCTGTCTCTCTCTCCTCTCTCTCTGTCTCTCTCTCTGTCTCTCTCTTCTCTTTCTTTCTTCTCCTTTTCTCATCTTTTTTTCTTGTCTCTATCTCCTCCCTCTGCCTCCGATTCCTCTCACTTTCTCTCTCTCCTTTTCGGTCCTTCTCATCTATCTTCCTCTTATGGTTTACTTTCTCCCTCTTTTTCACTACTAACACTTCTTTCTCTTTTGCTCTCTTACCCTCCTTCACGGCAGCACAGTGGCAGAGCGGTTAGCGCTCTGGCCTCACAGCAAGAAGGTCGCGGGTTCGATTCCCGCTCAGGCCCGGACCTTTCTGTGTGGAGTTGCATGTTCCTCCCCGTGTCTGGGTGAGTTTCCTCCGGGCACTCCGGTTTCCCCAACAACCAATAACATGCATGTTAGGGAACACTTAGTGGTAGTCGGAGGTTGAGGCGCCAGGTGTTAGGTGAATCGCCTTCGCTGAGCTGCCCCAGGGCAGCTTCCTGTCACTGAGTGGGGGTTCATCTCACTGTGAAGCACTTTGTGACTCTGTGTCTGTGAAATGTGCTGTACAAATAAAGATTACTTACTTACTTACTTGAGTTTCCCCCTTCTACCCCTCTTTGTACACTCAAGGAAAAAAGAAACTCAACACTCCGTTTTTGGGGCAGAATCATTTTATTTTTGAGATCCGCCTGTTTCATATGAACCCTACATCCATTTCTAATCCTCAGGCCAACTCTTGTGGCGTTTACACATTTTCAGTCCAATAACACAACCAAACAATAGAGCAACCCCCAAACCAACTGTCAATAGTTCACTGACCCCCGTTGGCCCAGGACAGAGGTTATTCAGCCTCATGGATCCATCAGCAGTAGTGTCTGAGCTGATCCATTCTTCAGCTGCTGAGTTTTACACTGAGCAGATCCCAGACATTTTCAATAGGACCACTGGGACCACCTCTACAAAGTCCAACGATGATGTTCAGCACCATTCGACCCGAGCTCTAAGCACTGATCCAACATGTGGCCCATATGATGGAATATCGTCAGCACGGAGGAGATTACGGATGGTTCTGTTCTACACTGGCCTGGGGTGTGTCCCAATGGTCTGGGCTGTGGACCTGGTGGAGGCTGAACCTGTCACGGAGATGTGCGGGGGGGCGGTTGGTCTTGTGCAGCGGTCATTACACGGGGACCACCAGTACGAGGGCGGTCGTTACACGGGGGCCACCAGTACGAGGGCGGTCGTTACACGGGGGCCACCAGTACGAGGGCGGTCGTTACACGGGGCACAGTACGAGGGCGGTCGTTACACGGGGGCCACCAGTACGAGGGCGGTCGTTAGAGAAAAGACGACTAATGGTAGAGCGGTGGAGACACAAGACAACAGCGTCCAGCGTCCATCCCTCTCTGGTTGGACAATCGTGTGTTTTTGGCTTCATTCTGGTGCCTTTTATAGAGAAGACTTGAGCACAGTTAACCAGCGCTAAAAGTCATAAACCACCTGTAATGCACTCTTTATGGTTCTCACAATCAGTCAAGTCTGTCTTTAGCGCTCTATGGACTCACATCAGGATGGAACACACTTTTACAAATGAACTTGTTTTCTAAAGAATTTTCAAATTTTAAAATGTTGCGAGTTTTTTTCCCTTGAGTGTAGTTCTTTCTGTCTCTCTCTCTCTCTCTCCTCTCTCTCTCTCTCTCTCTCTCTCTCTTCTCTCTCTCTCTCTCTCTCTCTCTCTCTCATTTGCAGTTGTAATCCCTCCGGGCCATGATTCAACCGCTGCATCATTTCAATCTGTTTTTCCTTCAAAATGTTTGTTTTTTATTTATATTTGGTGCCGGTGAGTGTGTCCACAGTGTATGTCCACAGTGTGTCCACAGTGTGTCCACAGTGTGTGTCCACAGTGTGTCCACAGTGTGTGTCCACAGTGTGTCCACAGTGTGTCCACAGTGTGTCCACAGTGTGTCCACAGTGTGTCCACAGTGTGTCCACAGTGTGTCCACAGTGTGTCTACAGTGTGTGTTGGAGCCATATTGCTCTTCTGTTCCTCCTGCCACTGTGGGGCGCTGTGTGTATTGCTTGGGTTATTGGCTGCCTTATATAAGGGGGGAGTAATTATGTGCAGGTGTTGCAGTGTGGAGGTAAACAGTCTTTTGACCATGTGGTTCATGGAAGACAAAGATCTGTGTATATTTGTGGATGGCAAGAAATAAGGCCAATACATTTATGGAACACAGTATTTTCTGGACTCTTTACTTGGAAGACACGCGTCCGAGACGCGGCGCGCCCGGGCCGAGTATAGTTAAGCTTAACTCTCTTAACTTTTGACGTTCATCTCCTATGGTAGTGTCTTACAGTACGGATGCAATACTCATTTTGGCCACCAGCGTGAAAACGGGGGCGCTGTTTCCGCTCTTCCGTATAACTGCTTTTGCTTCGAGATTTGTCACAGAAAGACGTCTTTTCTATGTGTTCTACATATTTCAACATGGAAATTGTAAAGGTAAGTTAAAATGAGTTTGTGATAATCTATAAGTTACAAAAGCTTAAATGCACGTTTTTTGTGGAGAAAGTAATGAGAAAACAACTGTAAATACAAAGGCTAGCTAGTAGCACGATTTTTGTAATTAAATTGAATATTTGTAGTTTTAGATCTGAGGCTGTGTGAGCCTTCTCCACGTTATAGAGAGCCAGGCATTGATTACATTGCTCTGTACTTTTGCTACAATACCTGTAAATATTTACATTTGTAACAAATAAACTTTAAATCATTCACCATCATAGAGCAGCTACATCTTTGTAGTATTTCAAAATTATTATTATGAAAATGTACCAGTCTAAAGTTTGTTGCAGTCTTTTTCTGATTCATTAACTTCGTGTACTTTTATTTTATTCATTACCAAACTAAGACAGTTTTCTTTCTTTGGTGAGTTTGACAGCAGCATCTCCACAGCCTCCACTGCTGCAGCTCCACCACCTCCACCTGCTGCAGCTCCACCACCTCCACTGCTGCAGCTCCACACCTCCACCTGCTGCAGCTCCACCACCTCCACCTGCTGCAGCTCCACCACCTCCACCTGCTGCAGCTCCACCACCTCCACCTGGCCTGCGAGCTCCACCGCCTCCACCTGCTGCAGCTCCACCACCTCCACCTGCTGCAGCTCCACCACCTCCACCTGCTGCAGCTCCACCACCCCCCCCCCCCCCCTCCACCTGCTGCAGCTCCACCACCTCCACCTGCTGCAGCTCCTCCACCACCTCCACCTGCTGCGGCTCCACCACCTCCACCTGCTGCAGCTCTCCACCACCTCCACCTGCTGCAGCTCCCGCTCCTGCTGCAGCCCACCTCCACCTGCTGCAGCTCCCACCTCCACCTGCTGCGCTCCCCACCTCCACCTGCGCGCTCCACCCCTCCCCTGCCCCCCCCCCCCTGCAGCTCCACCACCTCCACCTGCTGCAGCTCCACCACCTCCACCTGCTGCATCTCCACCCCTTCCACCTGCTGCAGCCCATCACCTCCACCTGCTGCAGCGACCACATCAGTGCTCACAGCAGACCAGAGGAACAGTTACCTGTGCAGTATCTATATTATTCTGGTGCTGTCAGTACTGATGGAGGAGGACACAGAGCCTGAGCTGAGAAGGTAAAGTCTTCTTTATTCACATACAGAGGGGTCAGTGTCTGATCATGTCTCAGTGTCCTTTGCTTTAGCTTCATCAGTGAATAAAGCAAAGGAAAGGCCTATAATATTCTAGCTTTGTTGCTGGACTATTTTTGTGAAAAGCTTATTCATTTGTGATTCAAGAGGAAAGACCTACAGCTCCAGTTTACGTTTCAATTTGAATAGTTTATTTTAGTTATCCTCACAGACACACTATCAGACACATTCATGGCTCCATCTCTGCTACCTCCATCTGAGCTGTTTCTACATGAGACTTCACTAAGAAAAAGACTGGACAAACTATAGCTGTTTCGCATCATTTGAGAAACACCAAAATGTTTCACTCATGTCATTTTAATCCATCAACTGGCCTTATTAACATTGACATGACTTCTATGTAGTCGTTCTAGTAAGTTCCTCATCATGTGACCTCTGTGTTCTATTCCAGAGTCCTCACCACAGACTTACCTCATCTCCCTCTGGACATGTTCTTTTGAGCTCATTCTTCTGTTTCGGACTAAAGAATGTCAATGATGATAGTTTAATCATTCTTTGACCCTTGGTGTGGGTTTATGATCATTATATTTTATTGTATACTTTGTCTATTTTCAGTGGGACGTAGAATATCAAGCTGTAGCACTAATAATAATAATAATAATAATAATAATAATAATAATAATAAAATAATAATAATAATAATAATAATAATAATAATAATAATAATAATAATAATAATAATAATAATACCACAGACTGGAGCAGTGGACTCTGTACACGAGCAAACACAAAGGTTGTTTTACAGATTATTCTCTTTCTCAGACACATCCAAGCCTCCATCCCAGTTTGCTTCTAGACCTTGGCTACTCTTTGAAACAACAGTCCACACAGTGCAGCTCCAGCCCCGAGGTACGCAGCCTGACATGGCTTTATTGGTTTTATATTTTTAGGGGCGAGTTCTTTTAGTGGTACAGTATGTTTAAATGTAACACAGCCCAATCATTCCTATTGCTCTTTCTCTCCTCTGAGGCCTACATGCTCTGTGTGGATCAGGACATCTCCCAGTGAAGCTGCTCTCAGCAGAAGGAGAAGGGACAGAGCAGTGGACATCTGAAGTCTCCTACTCGGTGATGAAAGCTGCAGTGAGGAACTCACCTACCTGATGAAAACAGTTCACAACTTACTGCTTCACTGTATTAGTATGTTCTTCAAAGACAGTTTGGCTGTAAAATGTTGAGATAGTAAAACGACGACTGGTGGCTGCTGATGTTTTCTTAGATTGAACTGTTTTAGATTGTAGCCATGCTTTTCTATGTGTTCATCTGTAAGACTTAATGATCACAAAGCTGTGGATGTTCAAGCTGTTTAGTTTAGAGCAGGTGAGTGTGGAGCACAAAACTCTTCGTTTAAACCAATATCAGACCAGTTCAAAGATGAAGAAAGGATTTTGCTCAGACATGGCTTCAGCTAAATCTGACATGATTCACTGCTTAACATTGTTTATTGTTTGTGATGTCCTTCTGTGATATAAATAAATGTATTTTTGTGATAACTTGTGCATCTCTTATTACTATTATTATATTTATGTAGTGTTTGTTTTAGAACATCTGCATACTTTGTCACTGTTAATAAATGATGATATTAGAACAGCTAAACATGATTTAGATTATGATATTAGGCACAATCATTAAAAGGTACTAGTATTATATTATATTTTATACCCTTTGCTAATCTTTATTAACTTCTATCTAGCATTATTTCAACTAATGTGTGTCCAGTGCTTTATATATGTCTGTTGACACACTTTGTCCAGGTATTACAGCTGAAAATGTATAAATAAATATATAACATTAAACTAATAAACAAAGCAGTGTAAAAATCACAAAACCAATGCAAACATTTGGTTTTAAAATATGCTACAGGGTCTACAAACACACATGTACCTGTATAAAACTTAAATTCCTCTTCAAATATTCAACTTGCAACACCTTCAACTGGGGCTCAAACCCACTATCGCCTGTTCAGCCTCTGCAGGTATACGGGGGGAAGGGTCAGGGGAGGCATTAATGTTTTTAGTGGTAGGAGGAAAGCAGAGTACCCGTAGGAAACCTACGCAGACACGGGGGAGAACATGCAAACTCCACATAGAAAGGCCCCAGGTCGACTGGGAATCGAACCCAGGACCTTCTTGCTATGAGGCCAGAGCGCTAACCGCTGCACCACCGTGTTGAAATGAGCAGTTCACCCTGCCCTAAACACTTGTTAGCGATTAGCCTTGGCTCTGATGGGATGCTAGCTAGCATCTCGTTCACGTCTCCTGTCTGATCTGTCAAGAGGATCTAACTGCAGCTGACACGGAGTGGCGCTCCACATGGAGCTACTCCAAAAACGTTCTAGTCGGGACCAGAGGGACGACGATTAAGTTTAGGAGAAGGGTTAGGGTGATGGCTAAGGTTAGGACAAAGGTTTGGGTAAAGGTTAAGATAAAAGATATAACAGTTTAGGCCCGTTTAGCAACAGTTATAAACTCATCACCATGGCAACCACCTCTGGACCTGACTATCAGCACTAACCACTGGAAAACAAATAAAATAAGACAAAATAAAAAGCATGTAATTAACAAAACAACTAAAAACAAAGACATGTATTTATCAAGTCAATTATTATTATTAAAGAATACTAAACGTAATTTGGGTGAAAATGCCCCCATAGTATAAATAATAATTAAATTATTCAACTTTCCATCTATAGAGTTCATATATTCACAGAGGTTTCAAATTTTGCAACGTCTCTGGCGTCTATCGTAAAAAAAAAAAAAGAAAAGTGGAGCTGTGTATTTCCAGTGGAGCTCCCCATCGGCTGCAGCCAGACTCTTCTCTGATCCGTCGCAGCACGTTGCCGTGGAGACGTGTCAGGAGGAAGCGTCTCGGGAAGAGGGAAGGCCTCAACTGCGCTAAATTGACCCTGACAGGGGCAGAGAGGTCACGGGACGGGAACGAGGGGCAAGCGCTCACTCCAAACCAATTCTCGTCCAATTGAGTGGAATGGCTCCGAATGGCTTGGAGCGGTTTGGGCCGCATGGTTTTCATTTGAGATACTGCAAACATGCCCGAGAATCAACTTTTGTGGAACTAAAAATATTATGACAAGAATGAAATGACCCTGTCACATTCTGGTGAAATCAAACAGCCGAGAGTCTGGAGTCCACTTCTTTAGCTCCAAAAAAGATCTTTTCAGAGGATAGACCAAAAATTAGAAAATTAAAAATACTTAAAAAATAATTAAAAACAAACAAATAAATAGTAGATTTTAGGGGCACTTTGTCACTTTCTTGAGGTGAAAAGTCAATAACAGAAACAGAACATTAAAAGACTCTTTAAACGGGGTTAAGTACTTTTTAAGACATAATGTGAAAAATGAAAACTAAAGGAACCACTTTCATTTTAGAAATGAAAGGAGGCCAGATAACAGTCCATTTTGTCTGCTCAATGTAAAAACACACATCTGTACTATTTGTGTGTGTTTGTTTAACAACTGTGCAGCTGTAACTCGTGTGAAAAGGATTTAAGAGCCAGACAGGTCTGAAGAAACTGTCTACAAGAAGTCTATTTTAATGACAGCAGGAGGGTCTAAGGACAGAAGGAGGGACTAAGGACAGAAGGAGGGTCTAAGGACAGAAGGAGGGACTAAGGACAGAAGGAGGGTCTAAGGACAGAAGGAGGGACTAAGGACAGAAGGAGGGTCTAAGGACAGAAGGAGGGTCTAAGGAGAGAAGGAGGGTCTAAAGACAGAAGGAGGGTCTAAGGACAGAAGGAGGGTCTAAGGACAGAAGGAGAGTCTAAGGACAGAAAAAAAAAGTCTAAGAGACAGAAGGAGGGTCTAAGGAGAGAAGGAGGGTCTAAAGACAGAAGGAGGGACTAAGGAGAGAAGGAGGGTCTAAGGACAGAAGGAGGTCTAAGACAGAAGGAGAGTCTAAGGACAGAAGGAGGGTCTAAGGACAGAAGGAGGGTCTAAGGACAGAAGGAGAGTCTAAGGACAGAAGGAGAGTCTAAGGACAGAAGGAGAGTCTAAGGACAGAAGGAGGTCTAAGGACAGAAGGAGGGTCTAAGGACAGAAGGAGGGTCTAAGGACAGAAGGAGGGTCTAAGGACAGAAGGTCCGCTTGTTTTTTACTTGTTTTTGTTTGTTTTTTTATTTTGTTTGCTTTTCCACTGCTCGGGCACTCGCTCGGCTCACTATTAAGCTGTTGGTATTTTCAGTAGGAAAGTATTGTGACATTGTTGTGTAAATATAAATGAGTGTGCTCTGACAGATTTACAGACTACAATGATTGCTCTCGACATAAATCTGTCACTGCCATGACTCAGCCGTCGTCAAGAGTTGTCTCAAAGACTAAATAGTTCCATCATTTCCTCCTGGTTCAAACTGGGAGTGTGACCACAATGACACACTCAGTCTAAAACAGAACAGTGTTTGATGTTTGTGTCAAAGAAGGTTTAACATGTTATTATATGTATCATACATGTTAGAATGACACATTCACTTTACATCTGTATAATATCAGAGCAGCACCAAACTTTACTGTCAGCTTTTGTGCTCAGCCTGTATCAGATGTACAACCACATTTCAGAACACTAGATGGGCTTCACGAAGGGCTAATGACAGATCTGGAACATGGCTCACAGGCGTCTGAAGACTTCTGGAGAGTTTTGTGCTTTCTATAATAAATTGGCAGATACCATTTGTTGTAACATCATGAATTACAGTACTTGAAGTGTTGAAAAACAACACTGTCTAGGCAATATCTATGATCCATATTCATTACTTGATGTTTGGTTCTCTAATCAGATTCATGAACTTCACAATAAAAACAATCAATCAAGACCAGTGTTGGACTTGAGCGGCGTGTTTGTCTTTGGTAACATGTCAAATGTGTGAGACAAATGAGAAGAGTCATTTATGGAGTTGTTTCTGTTTGGCAGTGGTCTGACTGAAAACTCTCCAGAACCAGAACTAACACATGAAATAAAACTCTGACGCAGCAGCTTCATGTGACTTTGTGGAAAGGGTTTAAACATGTTCGCGATCGTTACCACACACTTACAAATAAAGTCCAATTCTTGGTTAAACTTGCGTTGGTTCTGGACAACACTGCCTCACCTCTGTTCTCTGATTGGCTGATCTTTCTTCCTGATTTTTGGACCTTGTAGCAGGAGTGAAATGAAAGTTTGCTGGAGCATTAGGTCGAGATAGCTTTACCAATAATATTTTTACAAAACTACATGCTAATGCACGGCTTTCTCTTTTTGATGCTCAAAAATATATCGATCAATGAAACAAAAACTTTTGACTCCTTTTTGCTTTAAAGTTGCTGTGATCAAAGCCAGTCAAAGATGTGAACATTACAACATTAGAATTGAGTTTGTTACTTTTATGTTAGGTATTTATTTTCTAATATAATATATTGTAGTGTAGTGTAGTGTACTGTACTGTAGTTTAGTGTACTGGTAGTGCAGTGTAGTGTAGTGTAGTGTCTGTAGTTTAGTGTACTGTAGTTTAGTGTACTGTAGTGTTTAGTGTACTGTAGTGTAGTGTACTGTAGTGTAGTGTACTGTAGTTTTAGTTGTACTGTAGTTGTAATGTACTGTAGTTTAGTGTACTGTAGTGTAGTGTACTGTATAGTGGTAGTGTACTGTAGTGTAGTGTAGTGTACTGTAGTGTGAGTGTACTGTAGTGTAGTGTAGTGTAGTTTAGTGTAGTGTAGTTTAGTGTAGTGTAGTGTAGTTTTGTAGTGTAGTTTAGTGTAGTGTAGTGTACTGGTAGTGTAGTGTAACTGTAGTTTAGTGTACTGGCGACAGTGTAGTGTAGCTTAGTGTTAGTTTAGTTGTAGTGTAAGTGTACTGTAGTGTAGTTTAGTGTAGTGTAAAGTGTAACTGTAGTGTAGTTTAGTGTAAGTGTACTGTAGTGTAGTTTAGTGTAGTTGGTAGTGTAACTGTAGTGGTAAAGTTTAGTGTACTGTAGAAGTAGTTAGTGTAGTTAGTGTAGTGGTAGTGTAGTGTTCTGTAGTGTTGTTGTAGTGGTAAGTGGTATGTGTAGTGTAGTGTAGGTAGTGTACTGTAGTTTAGTGGTAACTGTAGTGTAAGTGTTAGTGGTTAGTTTAAGTGTAAGTGTAGTGTAGTGTTGTGTAAAGTTTAGTGTACTGTAGAGTAGTTAGTGTAAGTTAGTGGTAGTGTAGTGTAGTGTTTCTGTAAGTGGTTGTGTAGTGTAGTGTAGTGGTAGTGTAGTGTAGTTGTAGTGTACTGTAGTTTAGTTACTGTAGTGTAGTGTAGTGTAGTTTAGTGTAGTGTAGTGTAGTGTTGTGTAAGTTTAGTGTAGTGTAGTGTAGTGTTTTGTGGTAGTTTAGTGTACTGTAGTGTAGTTAGTGTATGTAGTGTAGTGTAGTGTAGTGTAGTGTAGTTAGTGTACACTGTAGTGTAGTTAGTAAAGTGTAGTGTAGTTTAGTGTTACTGTAGTGTAAGTGTACTGTAGTGTAGTGTAGTGTACTGTAGTGTAGTGTAGTGTAGTGTACTGTAGTGTAGTGTAGTTAGTTTAGTGTAGTGTAGTGTAGTGTAGTGTAGTTTTTAGTGTATGTACTGTTAGGTAGTGTAGCTGTAGTGTAAGTGTAGTGTAGTGTAGTGTAGTGTAGGTGTAGTGTACTGTAGTGTAGTGTAAGTGTAGTGTAGTGTAGTGTAGTGTAGTGTAGTGTAGTTAGTGTAGTGTAGTGTAGTGTACTGTAGTGTAGTGTAGCTGTAGTGTAGCTTAGTGTAGTGTACTGTAGTGTAGTGTAGTGTAGTGTAGTGTACTGTAAGTGTAGTTTAGTGTAGTGTAGTTTAGTGTACTGTAGTGTAGTGTAGTGTATCTGTAGTGTAGTGTAGTGTAGTGTAGTGTTGTGTAGTTAGTGTAGTGTACTGTAAGTGTAGTTAGTGTAGTGTAGTTAGTGTAGTGTAGTGTAGTTTATGTGTAGTGTACTGTAGTGTATTAGTGTAGTGTAGTTGTAGTGGTAGTTGTAGTGTAGTGTTGTGTTGTGTAGTTTAGTGTAGTGTACTGTAGTGTACTGTAGTGTAGTTTTAGTGTAGTTAGTTTTAGTGTACTGTAAGTGTAGTGTACTGTACTGTAGTGTAGTGTAGTGGTAGTGTAGTGTTGTAGTGTACTGTAGTGTACTGTAAGTGTACTGTAGTGTAGTGTAGTGTAGTGTACTGTAGTGTACGTGTAGTTTTAGTGTAGTTGTAGTGTAGTGTAGTTAGTGTAGTGTAGTTAGTGTAGTGTAGTGTAGTGTTCTGTAGTGTTGTGTAGTGTAGTGTAGTGAGTGTATTTGTAGTGTAGTGTACTGTAGTTTTAAGTGTACTGTAGTGTATGTGTAGTTTAGTGTAGTGTAGTTAGTGTTGTGTAGTTTAGTGTACTGTGGTGTTGTAGTGTGTGTACTGAGTGTATGTGTAGTGTACTGTAGTGTAGTGTAGTGTAAGTGTAGTGTAGTGTGTAGTGTACTGTAGTGTAGTGTAGTTAGTGTGTGTGTAGTGTAGTGTAGTGTAGTTAGTGGTGTTGTGTAAAGTGTACTGTAGTTTAGTGTAGCGTACTTAGTTAGTGTAGTGTAGTGTAGTGTAACTGTTAGTGTAGTGTAAACTGTAGTGTAGCTTAGTGTAAGTGTACTGTAGTGTAGTGTACTGTAAGTGTAGTGTACTGTAGTGGTAGTGTACTGTAGTGTAGTGTACTGTAGTGTACTGTAGTGTAGTTGTAGTGTAGTGTAGTTTAAAGTGTACTGTAGTGTAGTGTACTGTACTGTAGTGTAGTGTAGGTGTAGTGTAGTAGTTAGTGTAGTGTAGTAGTGTACTGTTGGTAGTGTACTGTAGTGTAGTGTACGTGTAGTGTAGTGTAGGTAGTAGTTATGTTAGTGTAGTTGTAGTTTAGTGTTAGTGTAGTGTAGTTAGTGTAGTGTAGTGTAGTTTAGTGTAGTGTAGTTTTAGTGTAGTGTGTTTAGTGTAGTGTACGTAGTGTAGTGTACTGTACTGGTACTGAGTGTAGTGTTGTGTAGTTTAAGTGTACTGTAGTGTAGTGTAGTGTAGTTTAGTGGTACTGTAGTGTAACTGTAGTGTAGTTTAGTGTAGTGTAACTGTTAGTGAATGTAGTGTAGTGTACTGTAGTTTAGTGTACTGTAGTGTATGTCTGTAGTGTAGTGTAGTGTCTGTAACTGTAGTGTAGTGTAGTGTAGTGTTTAATTGTAGTGTAGTGTAGTGTGTAATGTAGTAGTGTACTGTAGTGTAGTGTAGTGTAGTGTAGTTTAGTGGTACTGTAGTGTACTGTAAGTGTAAGCTGTAGTTTAGTGTAGTGTAGTGTAGTGTACTGTAGTGTAGTAGTGTAGTGTAGTAGTGTGTTTAGTGTAGTGTAGTTTAGTGTACTGTAGTGTAGTGTAGTGTACTGTAGTGTTTAGTGTAGTGTAAGTGTTGTGTAGTTTAGTGTAGTGTAGTTTAGTGTAGTGTAGTTTAGTGTACTGTAGTGTAGTGTAGTGTTGTCTAGCGTATTGTATGTCTTTGTTCTTTTCCATAATGGGACTGGGTCAGAGCTCTATGACCTGTGAAAGTGACATCGGTGGATTTTAACAGTGTTGAATGTTCTGTCCACAATAAAATGTTGAAAGTCTGGTCCAAACATGCTGAAACTGTAACTTTCGACCTTCCCTTTTTCCTGCCTGTTACCTGTTGTCACGGGCAGCAGCACTGATTCTCTGAGGGAAATGCATTGCTCTTGGTACAGCTATGACACAGTTAGCACAGCGGCTACAGTAACCAAAGACAGCTATTTTAGCTGGAGAGTTTGTCATTTCATCTTAGTGATTTATTGTCTCTCATTTGCATTCTTGCTTCTCATAGCACTAATGGGTCATAAATCTTGTGGAGATAATGTCTATTTTAAAGAAACAGGCCTCCGCCCCTTTAAGACACATAGTCTCTCTGTCTTACTGTTAGCTTGAATGGAAAAGGTTGCACTGGGCTAAGCATGTGTCAAAAGCCCAGTTTGTTTTGGCAGAGGGAGGAGCGCTGCTTTTCCTCATTCGCAGCTGTAGAAATGCCACAAAAGAACATTGCAAGTCAAATTAACGCTTACCAAACAGATGTAATTTGCTTTTTAAAAATGGGCCCTGCATTTTTTTAAAGCCACAGTTACGTATCATGCTGTTAGAGTAATTACCTTCAACTCTGTGAGATCTCTGGAGCAATAACATGTTTTAGTGAGTTTAAGTGTGCGTGTTGAAGAGAGACAAACTGGGCCAAAGAGGCTCGTCTGCAGTCAAAGAGAGAGAGAGAGAGAGTCATAGAGAGTCAGAGAGAGAGAGAGGAGAGAGAGAAGACGAAGAGAGAGAGAGAGAGAGAGAAGAGAAGAGAGAGAAGAGAGAGAGAGAGAGAGAAGAGAAGAGAGAGAAGAGAGAGAGACGACGCCGGAAGACTTGTCTAGAAGATTAATAAGAGAAGAGAGAGAGAGAAGTTGAGAGAAGAGAGAGAAGAGTGAAGATAGAGAGAGAGAAAGAGAGAGGAGAGAAAAGAGAGTCAATAAGATGTCACCATCGATCAGAGAGTGAGAAGAGAGAGAGAGAGAAGAGAGAGAGAAAGAGTGAGAGAGAGAGAGAGAGTGAGAAGAGAGAGAGTGTCATAAGAGTCAGACGAGAGAAGAGTGAGGGAGAGAGAGAGAGAGAGAGAGAGGAGAGTGTGCACAGAGGTAGAGAGTGAGAAGAGAGAGAAGAGAGAGAGAGAAGGAGAGAGAGAGAGGAGAGAGAAGAAGAAAGAGCGAGAGATGAGAGAGTCAATGAGAAGAGAGAGAGAGAGAGAGAGAGAGAGAGAGAGAGAGAGAGAGAGAGAGAGAGAAGAGAGAGAGAGAGGAAGAGAGAGAGTGTCATAGAGTCAATGGGGCCTCATTCATAAATCAGTGCGTAACTTCCCCTTTAAGAAACTGCAGAAAAACTACGTTAGATTCACGACGAGTTCATAACGAGCTAAATTCCTTCCTAACAGCCTTTACGTCCCAAATTCTACGTCAAAATGGAATAATGCATACTTCCTTAATATGGCAAAAATGGGCGTGAGTTGAATAGGTTGGTTTCCGATGACACCAACATTCTACTGGTAATGTTAATTCAATCAGGTGAAGATTGTTTAACTACAGTTTTTTTTTTTTTTGGAATAGAGGTTATGCACTGACACATCACATTTGCTTAGCAACATTTAGAATGAGTGGGCATTTCTTTCAATGTATTTCTTTGTGTGTCGTGGCCAACGGTTGTTTGCTAGCAACTTGTCTGCTAAAAACAGTTGATGATTTAAGGACATTTTAACATGCAATACAAAATGGACTCAAAACATTTTTTTAAGAAGAAAAAGGGTAATAAGTTCACACTGTGTGTGTGATTTCAATGTCTGATAAAACTGTGAGAAGCTAAAGTTTTCTACTTTTACCTACAACTGTTTTGACTTATTGTGATTTTCTCTGCTTTACATGTCAGTTACAAACCCAGTGGCTCAGTAAGAACTTGTTGTGCGGTTGAATTTTGTTATCAAATGTATTTAAATTTTCCAGTTTTAGCTGTTTATTGAACTCTGACACAAGAGAAAATGTTCTTATTTCTCCAATAACTCTCATGCATCCTTGCCACTCAGCACTCCCACAGATAGAATGCTGTGACATCACCTGCATAACCTCTATACCACGGGTCACCCAACTGGCGGACCGGGGTCCGGGTCCAGACCTCGAGCCCCTTTTATCTGGGACCTCCATGCAATTTTAATTAAAAACATCAATATAGAATAACGTTCATTCTTAAAATTTTTTTACCGACAGTATTTTTTCTGGAATAGGCGATAGCGCCGCGAGGACAGTATGTCAGCGGGGTCCTTAGACCGGGCTAGACGCTCAGCGCGATCACTAAAGTGCGCGTGTTTGTTTTTACCACGAGAAACTGAGTGAGCGATGGCCACAGTCTAAAATTAGAAAACGTGGACGCTGAAAAATGCGTTTTTAAGCGCGATGAGTGGACTGAAGACTTACGCTTTCATTTTGCAGCAGCGGTTCTACAAAGGCCAGTGTTATTATTTGTATGGAGTCTGTTTGCACTTGTTAAAAAGCGCCAATATCAACGGCACTTCGAGACGAAACACAAAACTTTTGACACAAGTTAACCCGCCAGGATCAGCGGCGAGGGCACGGAAAATAAATGAACTGACCAGGACAGTAATGCACGTTCAACACGAGTACTTACACAGACGCTAACAGCACACAACGGGCATACGAGTGTTCATTACGAGTGCAGTGGATTTTTGGGCAAGCAGCACAAAAAGCCCTTTAGTGACTCTGAAATGGTCA
>CM076397.1:19581544-19742062 GCA_038363315.1 Mugilogobius chulae | reverse complement strand
TGAATAGGCGCGCGCGAGGACAGCTATGTATGAGCCGGGGTCCTTAGACCGGCAGAGCTCAGAGCGATCACAAAAGTGCGCCGTGTTTGTTTTTACCACGAGAAACTGAGTGAGCGATGGCACAGTCTAAAATTAGAAAAGTGGACGCTGAAAATCGCGTTTTCGCGATGAGTGGACTGAAGCTTACGCTTTCATTTTGCCAGCAGCGAGTTTACAAGGCCAGTGTGTATTATTTGTATGGAGTCTGTTGCACTTGTTAAAAGCGCCAATATCAAGCGGCACTTCGAGACGAAACACAAAACTTTGGACACAAGTTACCCGCCAGGATCAGCGGCGAGGGCACGGAAAATAAATGAACTGAAAGGACAGTATGCACGTTCAACACGAGTACTTACACAGACGCTAACAGCACAACAACGGGCATACGAGTGTTCATTACGAGTGCAGGGATTTTGGGCAAGCACAAAAAGCCCTTTAGTGACTCTGAAATGGTCAAAGAGTGCATGGAGGCGATGGCAGAAACAATCTTGGAGGGAAAAGAGGGACAGCAGCTTAAACAAAAGGTCCGCCAAATTCCCCTGTCATCCACAACAACAACAAGACGAGCCGAGCTACTATCGCAGATGTGCAGTCCCAACTCGACAGCGCCATTCAAAGTGCCCTCTGCATCGCATTAGCTGCTGATGAATCGACTGACGTGAGTGACAATGCGCAACTTTTGGTATATGTCAGATTCATCATGAAGAGAGTAAAACATTTGTAGAGGATGTCTTAGGCATCACAGCTTTGAAAACACATACAAGAGGAGAGCCATAAAGGAAATGCTGACCCAGAGGGGAATAAATCTAAAAAAAGTTGTCTCCATCACTACTGACGGTGCACCTTCCATGATGGGACGAGAAAAAGGTGCAGTTACTCGACTGAAACAGGACAATCCAGAACTCTTGTCATATCACTGCATTATCCACATGTCTGTCCTCTGCTCATCACTTTCAGAGCACTATGGAAATGTGATGAACACCATCACCAAACTAGTTAACTTTCTGAGGGCTTCATCATCTCACCAGCATCGTCTGCTGAGGGAATTCTTAGCAGAAGTAGATGCACCTGCCAATGACCTACTACTGCACTCCAATGTCAGATGGTTGAGTAAAGGAAAAGTGCTGGAACGTTTTGGAAGATAAGGAATGAAATTAAAGATTTCCTGGCACAACAAAAAGTCCAAAGGCTCAGGTCTTTCTGGATTTTTTGGAGGAGGAAAGTAACTTGGATACACTTGCCTTTCTGGTTGACATCACACGACACTTAAATGACCTGAATCTGAAGCTTCAAGGAAAAGACAATTCAGTGTGTGACTTGGTGGCTGCTGTTCAGTCTTTTCAGAAGAAACTGGTAATTCTGAAGATGGATCTTGAGGAGGATTGTGCACATTTTCCTTCATTGAAGGAGATTAAAGGGATCAATGTCACTGGTCATTCTGACTTTATCCAAAAGTTGGTTGAAAACTTTAAGGCTCGCTTTGATGGCTTTACTTTAGGAGACCAGCTCTTGATCTTTGTTAAAAATCCCTTTTTGGTGAAGAATGTTGTCCTTTTTTCAAAAGAGGCCACACAGGTGTACAAATGGGCAAATTCACAGTCCCTCCAAATGGAGCTTTTAGATTTGCAGGCTGATGTAGTGTTAAGAGAGCAATGTGAATCCTCTGATCCTGTCATATTTTGGCTCCAGATTGTGCCAAAGGAGAAGTTTCCATCACTCACCAAAGTGGCATTGTACACATTAACAATGTTTGGTTCTACCTATAGTTGTGAATCAGCCTTCTCAACTGTTAACATCATTAAGAATAAGTACCGCTCACAGCTTACCAATGAGCATGTGCATGTATGCCTGAGAATAGCTTTGACACCATTCCTACCCAGATTTAAGAGGTTAGCTGCCAGTGCACATGCAAATTTTTCACACTGAGTAATGTTTTTTCCAGTTTACCTCATCTTTGTGTTCATAGAGCTTTTGCACTTAATCAAAGTTACTACTTGAATGTTGAATTGTTCATAAAGATTGTAAAACAAAAAGTTTACATTTACAAAAAAGGGTTCAATTATTAATGTTTTGAGGTACATTATTGTTACTTGTTGCACTTTAAGTGAAAGCACAATGGTAAATGTTGTGAAAGAGCACACATATTGCACTTCAAGGCTGTTAGTAAGTAAGTAAGTCTATGTGCAATGATTTTTTTTTTATTCTTCAATGTTATTTTTTACATTTAAATATATTTGCACTACAATGAATGAAAGAAGACCTTCTTGAGAGAATAAGCTAAAACAATGTTGTATTGCCTATTTTGCAATTTAATAAAAGGGCAAAAAAGTGAATTATTGTCTGAATATTTTTGCATGTTCGGACCCTGGTCTACCAGGCTGATGGATTTACTGGACCTCTTGTTAATTTAGTTGGGGACCCCTGCTCTATACAAACACGTCAGAGAAATCATCACTTTTTAAATGTTCTTAACAGGAGAAAGTGTGTCTTAGACGAAGACGCGAAAATTAAGGCAGACATTATTTTTGAACTGAAACGTTATTCTGTGATTGCTGTGTAGAAAAAGGAGAATGCCTAAATCACAGTAATCTACAGTATATGTTGTATTCAATTATTAAAGGCACTATTCCCATCAAAGCAGTGATGAAACAGAGAATTCTGTTGTGTTTGTCCCACAGAGTCAAACGGATGTGAAGGTTCAGGCCTAACACATGAGCATGAACCAATCAGAGCAGGAGTTTGAAGTACACCAGAGCTGACCGTTCTCTAGGCTGTAGACGGGTTTATGTGCAGTACCAATGAAGTGACTGCAACAGCCTCCAGATGCTCAAGTGATTTTAAACTTCTCATGCTCAGAAAGAACAAGAGCTCAAATCATTTGGATTGCTGTGAAAACATTACAATAAATAGTTGTGTTTGCCTTTTGAAGAGGTCAAAGAGTGTATCATCGTTAAACTCTTTGCTGCATTTCCACATTGATCACAGATTTCAGTGCATTTGGAACATCTTACTTCCACCCATCTCCGCTTCCTTTCTGATACTTTGATTCCATTCCTCGTCTTCTGTTAAAGTTCATGACTTTTGCTTTCCATAACCGGGCCGTAACCTCAAGAACACGAGTGCAGAGCAAATTCAAATGTTCTGCGAGTTCACAACGGCCTTTGAGTCGGTCATGCTTTTCAAACCACCATGTTGTAAAACGCGCTCACTCAAGAGTTTGTAATTGAATTTGAGAGCTTTCTGCTTTTCGCAGAAGAATGAAGACAGACAGGCTGGAGGGAACAGCAGGCTGCAGAGGTCGTCAGAGTTGATCTGGGTTTAATATCTGGAGTGGAACACAGGCCACATTTCACAGTAACGTCAGGAATAAGCCTGAGTCTAAACAGCAGAAACACAACAGTTTGCACTGTCCTGATTTCATTGAATGTGTAAAACCATTTTCTTCAAAACCATTTTCCGTCTCTCAATCTCAAAAATATTCAGAAAAAGTGTTTGACTTGTTGCTGATGAAGCATAGATCCTGATGTTTATTAGGTTTGTGTGGAGCGACTTCTTTTTAAAGCTGCACTGTGGAACTTTCTGGAGGTGAAAAGTGTTTCCTGTAATAATGTGAGAAATTACATCTGAAGGAAGCTTCAGCAGATTAAAGACAGTGGGTCTGGTCACCACTTCACTCATCTCACATTAAACTCCATTTTTTTGCCTCTACACAAATCCACCATGTTTTTCAGTTCCACTTGACATTTTCTCCAGATTGTTGCAAGTATTTGTGGTCATAAGCAACGTGTCCCTGATAAACTAATCCGTGCAGATTTGGGTTTTAGCGCAATAAGAACATCAAAATGACAAGAGCATGCTTTTATTGTTGATCAGAACCTTTAAGGACAATGTATCGGAGATGGCTTTCGTTTGTCCAGACCAGGGTTCCCTTATGATCCGTGATCCAGTCCAAAAAAGCCCAATCCCATTAAAGAGTTTCAGTAATACACTATTTTGCAACATTGATAACAACTTTGAAACATGAAAATGTCATCATCATTTGATTTTGATCACAAGCCTGCCCAGTTCTAGTGAAGTTGCACACTCTTCTAAAACCCACACTCAGTTTAAACGTGCATCTGTAAAAGCACAGAGATAAAAAACTGGAGAGGGTTAATTGAAAGCATCTTGACAATTTGCTCTTCCAAGTTGATTTTACATCTTTCAGTCGGCAATTACGTTTAACAATTCCTCCAAAAAGTCTCATGGAAAACTTCAGATAGAACAAAATCTCTCCAGAAGACCTGTTATAAACCAGTACTACGTTTTTACTCATGCAATAAAGTGAGACGCGTACATTTCCTTGACACTAAAACTCAAATCCAGGACAAACATTTGCTCTTGTTTCTGGAGAATAACAGGCCCAGTGCTGGGCAGTTCTCAGTGCAGACGCTTTTACAAGGGAGAACAGAGTCCAGACGGTTCGGTTGTTGCACACATGAATGTGAGTCGAGCCTCATTTGACCCTGTCGCTTAGCTCAGCTCTGCTCTGCCTCCACTTCTAATCACCTGCTTTCACTTTAGCCCTCGCCTCAAACTGTAGTGGAGACTGAAGAATGCCAAGTGCCAAAGAGGAGAAGGGTTCAGGTTATTTCCCAAAGATTGCAGATCATTAAAAGTTGTGCCTGTGTGAGCCAACACTGTTCTGTACGGTCTAGTCTTCAGAACTCTCAAACTCTTGCCCTGGTAACCAACGAAACAAAACCCTTCCATATCTCTGCACTGTTATACTAGAGTGGGTCTGGTCACCACCTCCTCTGCCACGGCTCAAAATCATCTCCACAGCGCAAGCAAACAACAGAACATGCATGTCCCTGATTGGCTAATTCATCTGTCAATCATCGAGAGATGGATACACAAGTTCAAAATCAACAAATCAATTTATTTTTGTATAGACTATAAAAACAGTTGTCTCTGAGGACTTCCCAAGATAGTTCATTTAGCAAACATGAATGTTAGAAAATAAAACAATAAACATCCCTTTGTCAAATCAAACACTTAAAAAGTAAGAAGTCTAAAACAAAATGAAATAACATTCGGATCCTAAAACTATCAAACTGATGAACACTGGAAATATTATTATGTAAAACTGAGTTTTTTCATTGAACTACAAATTAGACATTTTAAATATATAATTTGGTGCTAAAATGATGCTTCTAAACCTAAATACCACAGACAGACATTTTTGTACTTTTGCAGACGGGGTGGGGCATGGATAATTTTTTCTAAATGCATGTATAAGTTTCTCCAGCCAGGTCAGGCTTTGACACTATACCTTTGATTGTGACAATGTTTTAGATGGTCAAAAGCTGCTGATGTTATTAACCCTTTGGGCGCTAAGGTTTTTTTCAGTGGAAATGCGGTTTTTACTCTCCAACTTTCAAAAGGCTGTAGCTTAAATATACTTTAAGATAGAGCTCTACTATAAATTGAAAAAGTGTTAGGTATTAATCAAAGATTATAAATATGGTAATATATTGTATATATATGTAGAATATTATATATGTTAGGCCCTTATTATTGCATGTTTTTAGACCGCTGAATAAGATTGTTTTTTGACTGTAAAAACAGGGAGATATACATGTTTTATGTATTTTTTTTTTTTTTTTTTTTCATTTTTTTAGAGGAATAATGGATTCGAATTAGCACCAATAAGACTGAGCTCCCTCCCCGCCTCCTAGACCCTGCTAACTCACGCACCAGTGGCGTTTACCTCCGTAACCACTCTCCAGAACCTACATACTATCCTTGCCCCATATCCTACATGTGTTTTGTAACAGGAAAGTTTGTTTGGGATCAGTCCGCGCTGCTGTTTGTAAAGCCAAGCGGAGCTCTCGAAGCGGCTGCCGCTGGACAACCGCAGCTTAGATCAGCGCACCCATTCTCACTCTCACTCCCGCTCTCATCTTCTGAGAACGTAATCGTCTTCCTCACAACGTGAATCTGCCAGTATCAATCTCAAAGACTCTAGTCAACGTTTTCACCAGATTCGCATCGCAGAAAGTCAGACCACAACTCCCTCGCCTCGTCTCCCCTCGCTTCACCTCACTCACTACTCACTTAAAAAAGTGGCATCTTTGACACGCCCTCTTTGTATTTTGTCTAATTGGAACCTATGGTAATTTTTGGATTTTAACAAGAGAGAGAGGCCGTTTTCTCCGGTCAAGTTACGTGTCGCAATATTGCAACGGTGACTTGAGTTTGAGTCTATATTATGACCAGCCTTAGTCACTAGAACAGCAGCATCTGAAACCGTTACAAGAGGACAGGAGACATGTGAAGAGCAAAGAACAGACACAGTTTATAAAACTTCAATATTCTTCCAGAGAAAGCAGGGGAAGTGAGAAGACAGTGTTTTGCTCGTAGAGCAGCCTGAGAAGAACTGTGGCTCTAGTTTCTTTCCTATCTGGACTGACCAGAAGCTCGATTAAAGAGCCTAATCTGAAATTTAGAGACCTCAGCTTCTTTGACATGAGCAGGAGCTGATTCCAAATCAAGAAATGCTCTGCCTCCTATTGTGCTTTAAGAAACACTAGGAACGGTTAGGATGATAAGGAGTTATTTCATCTTTGATATAAGAAGGGGCCAAGTCATTTAAAGCTTTATAGGTTAGAAGAAGAATTTTAAATTTGACTCTAGACTCAACAGAAGCCAGTGAAGATCTTTTAGTTCTGGGGTAATGTGTTCTCGTTTTTTAGTACCTGTTAGTACTCTTGCTGCATTTTGAACTAATTGAAAAATTGTGGTGAGCTTTTAGGACACGCTGCAAGCAGGGAGTTACAGTAGTCTAACCTCGACGTGACAAAGGCATGGATTAGACTAGTTCAGTTTTTGCTAATTAAGCAGGCATTCTTCCACGTCAGGTGCCAACAGGAGACATGGCCAGAGTATTAGCACTTCCCTCCTGCACTAGAACCAGAACTAGACTAGAGACTAAGGGTGCACTCACACTAGGGCTTTGTAATCATGCCGCGCTCAAGCCCGATTGTAGAAAGTTCTCTGGGCTGCGCCGCTTGTTTACATGTCGCGGTGAAGAGTGGATCAAGCACTGACGTGCAACGCTGTAGCGGCAAAAATAAGTCCTGCGGGTCATTATTTTCTTTTATATGATGAGGCAGACGAGAGTTTTACCCATGATTGGGGTTTTGAATCCAAGATGGCGCCGAGGCAGGGCGCTCTGGTGCTTTTGTGCGTCGTGTTTTGTTTGTTTTTGTCCGTAAATCGTGTGTCAGTGAGGCCCAGCAGAGGATGTACTTCCTGCAGCAGCTGAAGAAAGCCAAGCTGCCGGCCCAGATGATGGTGCAGTTTTACACGGCCATCATTGAGTCCATCCTCACCTCCTCCATCACCGTGTGGTACGCTGGAGCCACAGTCAGGGACAGACACAGACTGCAGCGCATTGTGCGCTCTGCTGAGAAGGTGATTGGCTGCAGCCTTCCATCTCTCCAGGACCTGTACGTCTCCAGGACCTGTACCTCTCCAGGACTCGGGGGCGTGCAGGCCGGATAGCAGCTGACCCTTCTCACCCTGGACACAGACTTTTTGAGCCACTCCCCTCGGGCAGGAGGCTACGGTCCATCCGGACCAGAACCTCACGCCACAAGAACAGTTTCTTTCCCTCTGCCGTTGGACTCATGAACACTCTATAAACCTGAGACTATGTTGATCTCCTGCATTGTCACTTTAACAGTCACATCATCACCTGTCACTTTATTCACTTTATTCATTCATTTATTCATTCATGTTAGTATTTTCTCTTGCACTGACAGATTGCACTGTTGTTCTGATTACTGTGTATATTTTTATTGCCTAATTTTTATTGGTCTATTTTTGCATGCCCTTATACTTGATTTTATATATCTTAAATATTTTTACTATATTTGATATATTTTACTCTTTAGATTCTTTATCTTTATTTGTGTTTTCTGTGTTATATGTTGCTCATTAGCACCGCAGCAAGTTCCTAGTCTGTGAATTCTGTTTGTTCACTGACAATGGCAACAAAATTCTTTCTGATTCTGATGCACGCTCCTCCACCAGGCTTTGGATTAAAAGTTGCGTGGAGCATCAAAAGCAACAGTAGACGATTGATTTCACAACTTTTCTCTCCGGGTCTAACTCAAGGTAACCGCATTTCCACGGAGTTTGGTGCAGAGTTTCTTTCTTCTTGTGACAAACATCAGCGGTCACAATGGGCTTGTATGCTATAGTCGTGCATGGGGGTCCACCCTCTCTGCCGACAGCCCTTTCTGTTGACATGCGGTGATTCCGAAAGCAAAACCCGCTGTTACGACATCCCTGTCTTCCGAATTTATTGGCACCGCACCTCTGACACACACTCAGACAGCGAACGTCATAATGACCAATTATTGTCGCATTAAGTAGGCTAAAAATTATACTTTCTGACAGACCGCCCCCGCTAAGACAGAGTTGTATTTTTTAGACAGGTGTGGAGACGGAATACTTTTAAAACTTTATCCTCTGCTTTAACACTCTCCAAACGGCCAGAGCAGCGAGTGTTCGTGCAGACCTGGTCTCAGACCAGGACTTGGACTGAATCTCAGGTCTGGACTTGGACTCGCTCGCTTACAAGTCAAAGTCTGGTGGAATTTCAGCATTAACATTATTATCAAAGCTTCCACGTATTGACGGCGTCTTTTTTCTTATATCTACTGGCAGCACTTTTTTCTAAACGTTTTTGCTTTTCCAACTTGAATAAAGACTCTAGACATATGGTCCTGTTGACCCAGAGCTGCTGCTGCGACGAGGAAATCCAAGGCTCTGTGTTTTTGCCTCTTAAGTTCTTGTTTTAGAGCAGATTGTAATTAACTTCTGCATAACACTACGCGCTTTAGCGGGACGTCCTGTGCAAGGATGTGAATGTGGAGAGTCGCACGGACAGAAGCCTCTGCACATGATTATGGATTATGTATTTACACTTTGAAGACTTTGTGATTCATGACCATGGATTTTTGTGACCATTATGGCTCCGTGGGAACAACGAGAATCAAGAGAAAAAGGTGGGCCTTAATGTTTTTTGAGGGGCCGCAGTTTCCCTCTTTAGCTCCTCCCATTTCCTCTAACTTTTTGGACATTGAAGTGTAAGAAAAAGCATGATTTAAAGGAAGACAAGTGGCAAACTGTGCATAAGAACACTTGTGCGCACTCGCTATTGGACACAGCTTTACGCACTGGCACAGCGTATTTGGGGACCTCATCACCACACTATGACGCATAAGACTGATGAAAGACAAAAGATACAATTCTTTATGTAGGCTACTAGACTATCTGCACACGCAGGAGTAAAGTAGGCTACATCAGTGAGCGTCTACTAAATTCTCTCTCTCTCCCTTCCTCTCCATTTTTATTTCTTCCAGCTCACACAGACACATCATGGACAGGGGAACTGTGGCTAGGGTGACCAGACGTCCCGAAAAATTCGGGACAGTCCCGAAATTCACGCATGTCCTGTCCCACGTGTCCCGAATTTCATCCTTGCCCCGACTGACACCTCGCAGAGTCCGACCTGCACGTCATTACGCCCCAAACACTGTATGAGAGGCTGTAGTGCTGCCGGAGTCTTTAAAATGCATCAATACAGACCTATTTTCTGTGCAATTTGATTGAAAACCGCTTCTCCTTGGGGCGCGCGGCTGCTCGGTACTTTGGCGTGCAAGTTGCCTGGCGGAAAGTGTGGTGATAACACACAGGGAGCGCGGGGAGAGAAGCGGCTGCAGCTGCTGCCTCTTTGTCTCCCTATGAGGAAGTCAACAGCAGATCACAGCTCATAGAAAAACTCCACTTAGGCAAAAGTTGGTCATATATGTTTGCCGTTCCGCCCCCAAATCCTCGTGCAGTGCGGTATGTTTGGCCCCTGGAGCCTGGCTCCTGCCTGCGCGAGGCATTTTGCTGCCATCCTGCTCCTCGTGCGTAATGTTTGGCCCGTACGCGCTCCTTCCGCGCACAGTTGACTTCCCACTTTGCCTTGGACTCTCTCGACAGAAACTAAAGTCATATACACTCGCTTTGCGTGGTTTCTAAAAGTAGCCTGCTTAACAGAAATGTGTTTCGCTGTAATTTTCTGATTGAATCTGCAGATCTATTAGTTCATCAGGTGTTTTTTGGTTTATTCAGCAAATATGAGACGGATTGACACGAATTAAAGACTGTTCAATGCTTCCTGGTGTGAGGAACATTATTCTTTTGTCAAAAGTTAAGGTTTCTGTTTCTGCACTATGTGCTGCGAATGATGCAAGCATCTAGACTTGTCACTCTGAGCGCGCTCCTCTCCCCTCCTCCGCATTCAGACAACCCCCCCAAAAAAAAAAAAATAAATAAATCAGCGTCCCGAATTTTGAACAATCTCATCTGGTCACCCTAACTGTGGCAAGTGTAATATAATGCTCTTTGTTTTAAGCAACAGAATAATGTGTATTTTGTTACGATCTGATTTAAATCACTGAGAAATGAGCAAAACAAGAACCTAGATTTCTAAGCGCTAAACTTCAAAGAAGCACGCGGCGAAACGCGAAAGTACGCGACGCACTCAGCTTTTTTTATTTTCTCCACAAACTGCATTAAAGGATCATTTCAGCCTGTTCCAGCCTGGCCCAGCACAGCCTTATATATTAGGTTATATTACTGTATGTGCTGTGGCACGCCTGATCTAAAAGCCTGACGCGTCCAGGCACGTGACTCGCGGCCTTCGTCAACACGGCCAACTTTTTTTTTTTTTTTTTCTGTGGTTTCTAGGTTGAATTCGTTCAAAATTTTTTGTAATTCGTTAGGACAATTTATAAAGTTTTTAATTGTAAATTGTAGGTTTAGATTTGTCTCTTCTATATTGTTGCGTAAATAAATATATTTTATTAATGGTTTTATTTTTCTTTAATTTAGTTTTTAACTTTAAATAGGCACAGAGGGATATTTGTAGTTAATTCTAAATGGAATTTGGACAGCCTTTGTATCAGTTTTAATTTATTATTTTTTTTTAATGATAGTCTCACCTCAGAACCAAACAGGCTGTTCACGTGGGACACACGTCACACTCGACTCTAGCTTTTATTAATGATGTGACCAAGCAGACGAAGACACCCGGAGCTTGTAAGTTGGACTGTTTTGAGAATACTAAGCAGGAGAAGACGTGAACGCACGAGGACGCGCTGTGGAGATCCATGAGAAATCTGTTCCAAACGCACAGAGGTATAAAAGCGGCATATTTATGACTGAAAACTATTGGAAACAGGGTCAGACTGGAGCAGGACGAACAGCCAACACAAGGACCCAGAAATATGCTTGAGAAGAGGCCAGTTATTAGCTGGTCTCATAACAGGACGTCAGGTGAGCTCCTGCTGTCTCTGCGGTTCAAAAAGCGCAGAAGTTGCGCACTGCATGAAATGCTTGAATCATAAACACGTATTATGAACAAATTTCTCTACAATTCGTTCTGAGGGCTACGTTTTTAGTTTGGGCATGATTGTGGTTCAAAGGCTCTCTGGCCAGTGTGCGTCATTCTTTGAGCGTAATGGACAGTTGCCTGTATCTCCCTTGTGTGCCATTAATGTTGTGTAGAGATTCTCTTTACACAATGACGGGGAACATTCAAACATGACACTTACCATCATGAGAAAACGCTTTGTATTTTTAAAAAATAATAATTTAATAGAAACACCCACAAAAGAGTGTGGCATTTTGGAAAAAAAAGAAAACACCACTACATCGACAAAAAAATGTTAGGTGTCGGAGTACAGGGATGTGTGAAAAAATATGCTACCGACAATTAGACTTCAATGTCGACATTCCGGGATGTCGGTAGAGAGGGGTGTAGCCGTGCATGTGCGTGTTCATGAGTAACCATGCCGTGCTCTGGCCCACCTCCTCCAACCGTGCCAGAGACACAACTGTACCGAGTTGAGCGCGGTTTGTTTGCACTCACACTGAACAAAAGAACGAGCTGTGGGGCCATCCAGGCCTGGGCACGGTTCGATTGTGCCAGTGTGAGTGCGCCCTAAGAATACCTCTGCATAAACCCGTAGGTAAGAACAACTTTATCTGTTGTTGTTTATAGATGAATTATTGGTAACTGAGACGCTGTCTGGCTGGAGAAACCTCTTTGATAAAAACAACAAAGCAGGACAAGAGCAGCTGTTTGGATCAGGTTTGAACCGGTCTGACGGACAGTAATAATAGTAATCTAACAAAACATGTCCAATGTGCCCCCCCTTCCCAGGACTACAGATGTAAATGAGCTGTAAACTAGAATCTGGTACAAGCATGTCTGCAATCGTACATTGTCCTTAATAAACATTCCTTACATTCCTTAGTAATATTATTAATAATAATGCATTGGATTCAAACAGTGCTTTTGACTTTGGTCACATCTGTAAATGTTGAATTGGCAGAAACAAATGAAAAGCCACTACAGAACTTACACGAGTATAGACAGTTTAACTCTTCAGAAGCTTGAGCTGGTGAGTCATTCTATGAGTCAACTCCACGTCGAGTTACAAACATTGGGCCTCATTCATGAAAATCTTCGTAAAATCTGTGCGTAAACTACACTTTAAGAAGCTGCTGCGAAAACTCTACGTGTGATTCATGACGGGTTCGTAACGAGCCAAATTCCTTCCTAACAGCCTTTACGCCAAATTCACCAAACTCCAGCTACGAACAGTTATTTACATCAAAATAATAATGCATACTTCCTTATATGGCAAAAATGGGCCGGACACAGCGCGTCATTCACAAGATTTCTGCTGGAGCTGGGAGGAGGAAGAAAAACTACAGCGCTTTCGCTGATAAAAAACGTCAGCGTCTTTTAAAAATGTCCAAACTCACATGAACACACTCAGAGGAAACATGTTCAAGTCACAGATGTATTGAAATAACGCTGGGCTTTTGCCGTTTATATCGCGTTTCACGTCGCGGTAGAACGAGTGGGGGGTGGCTCTGGTCCTGGGGGGACACAGGGTCCTGAGTCCTGGGGGGTCAGAACACAGAGGCTCTGAGGCTGGGACAGGCTGCTGCAGGTTTATTAAAGGAGTCATTTTTAGCATGAGTGATGACTTTTTTGTTTCTAAATTGTTTTACATATAATAATTTATAAAAAATACATAACCTACAATCATGTAGGAATTAAAATTTTTGACTGAACTATATAAGAAATAAAAATCTGAAACAGCTGTTTTTTGTTCTTACGAGTGCTCCTCAGTGTTCGTAGGATTTGTTCTTACAGACGAACATTTTCCATTAAGAACAAATTTTGTAAATGCCAAAAATGTTCGTAAGAGCCCTTAAGAACAAATTTGTTCGTAAGAACGTGTCATGAATGAGGCCCATAGTCTTTAGATAACATCCATTCCCTCCATTTTGAAACATGTTTAGGATTTTATTAGGGAGCTCTGTACATAGTTTGTAGAGTTTTTCATTAGTTTAGACTTCAGAAACAGAGGGTTTGTATGTTTTTGTATATTTACCCACATCATACAATAGTTAAGATAAGTCAATATTAATGTACAATATACAGTAAAAAGTGCTTTTTCATCCAAAAGACGTTTAGATTTCTTCATTACGGCGATCTCTCTTATTCTTGACACTGTTTAGCTTTGGCTTCCAGGATAGTTTATGATCAAGGGTCGTTCTATTGTTCCATTATTTATGACCAACTTGAGTTCAGTCCAATCTATGATCAGAAATGTAGTTTTTCATTAAAGCCAATGAGGCTTTTGAAACTCCACAGTCCTCCACATCAGATGTTGCTTAAAGCATCTGAAAGAAAAATCCTTGGAAACAAAGTTGCAAAGAGGCAACCAGAGACATGGCAGGAGCACAAGCGTGCAAAAGGACAGCGCAGAGTTATTAGTCAGGAGAATGTGAGAATGGAATTGTCAGGCCTCTCCTCTCATCCTCAGCTGATCAAAGGCGGCTCGCACAGATAGATTTCCCCTCGCAGACAATGCCTCCTCTCAAGGTGCTGTCAGGTTCCCTTCTTTGCTTTAATTTCATCTCTTAAACTTTTTTTGAATCGTGGTCCCGCTGCCTCTCCCCCGCGCTCGGCTTTGTGCGGCTGACAGCTGAGACACTTTGTTGCCAGGAGGGACTTGTGAGGAGAAGAGCTAGGTGCAGCGCTACAAAGCACCGCCGCCCGGTGCTCCTCGCTCCGGTGTCAGTCAAAGCGCGCACACGCATACACACACACACACACACACCACCCAGACACGCCCGGCTGTCAAAGGCACAATAGAGCAGCAGAGCAGACGCTGTCGGACATGACAGAAAGATGCAAACACCGTCACAATGGTGCTGAGTGAGAAGTTGAATGTGTCGAGAGGTGAACATGACACAACATTCTACAGGCCAATCATATTACAAAACAATCAAACATGTTCAGTAGCAGAGTGGTTAGCGCTCTGGCTTTCCCGTTCAGACCAAATGAACATCTCACAATCTCTGGTGGGTTTGCATGTTCTCCCTGTGATATCTTGGTGCCTCTCCAGGGACTTTGCTAGAAATAGGAAGGAATGAATGATTCGGTGCAGTGTTGTATGTGTTTATTTATTTGACAGGGACATTGCACAATAATAGTGCAATCCAGTCGTTCTCAGAGTTCGGAACTCGGAGTGATGTTCTCTCCGAGTGTTTCTCCCAAAAATATGCCAAATCTCAGATCATTCTGTCCCAGGCGGTGACACCAGCTGTTCTGATTCTTACATTTACCAAAGACATTTTAGGCGGACTTTAAAACCTGATGTTCTTTTGTCGAGGACTTTTAAAACAAGAGTAAAACAGACATTAGAGGCTCAAACTACATTTACAAATGCACTCTTCCAGTTGCTTCTTTGTTCTTTCTTTGTTTTAATTGGCCACATGTACTTCCTGGATTTGGGGAACCGTCTGCAGCGCTACAATACCTGAAATAGGAGCTGAGTCAAATGAACTTGAGCGGAGGCACCAGCCTGGCCACTGTTCAAGTCCACCCAAACCAAACACATTGCTGCTCTGTGATTGGTCCAGTTCAAACAGAGCCACGCCCACCACTGTTTACTGGTGAGTGAGTTCTTTAGTGCTACAGTGGATTGATTGACAGGTTAATGTTTTACTGGCCTTTTTTTTTGGTTTACTGGCACTTTCGATGTTTTCCAGTCGGGTTACAAAGCATTACATAGCACAGAGTCTGCACGTTTAAAGGTTGTTAATGACCTGCTTTTAGTAACACATTCTGGTGATTCTGCCATTTCAGTGCTTTTACACTTGACAGCTGCTTTTGACACAGTTGACCACTCAACTCTTTTAATTCACTTGGAGAACTGTGTAGGTGTCGGGGGACCGCCCTGGAGTGGTTCAGGTCTTACCTCAGTGGAAGATGCTGCTCAGTCAGACTGGGGGACTTCACCTCGTCCACTGCTCCTTTAAACTGTGGAGTCCCCCAGGGTTCAATTCTTGTGCCTGTTCTTTTTGCCCTGTACCTTCTCCCACTGAGTGAAACCTTTAAAACGCATGGCATTTTATATCAGCTGTCACCAACGTTGGCGTCACTTTGGACAATGATTTTAAACTTGATAAACACGTAAACACGATCGTCAAATCTGGCTTTTATCATTAACGTCTTTTTTCTAAGGTTAAACCTTTTTTATCTTCTAAATCTAAAAAACAAGTCGTGCACGTTTGATCTCTTCTTGTTTAGACGACTGTAATGCACTTTTCAACGGCATCAGCCAACACGCTCTTTCTCGTTTACAGCTGGTCCAAAATTCTGCAGCGCGTCTTTTAACCAAAAAACAAGAGCACATCACTCCGATTATAGCGTCGTTGCACTGGCTTCCCGTTCGTTTTAGAGTTGATTTTAAAAAGTTATTGTTTGTTTTTAAAGCTCTGAATGGACTGGCACCTCTTTACATCTCCGACCTCTGCACGTGCTCTGAGGTCAGAGCCAGCTCCAGCTCTGAGGTCAGAGCCAGCTCCAGCTCTGAGGTCAGAGCCAGCTGCAGCTCTGAGGTCAGAGCCAGCTGCAGCTCTGAGGTCAGAGCCAGCTGCAGCTCTGAGGTCAGAGCCAGCTGCAGCTCGTGGTGCCAAAGACGAGACTTAAAACCAGAGACAGAGCGTTCTCTGTAGCTGGTCCTAGGCTCTGGAACACTCTGCTCCTCCATGTTCGTTCTGCTCCCACCGTGGAGTGTTTTAAGTCTCGTCTTAAGACCAACTTTTACTCTCTGGCTTTTAGCACTGAGTTGTGTGGTCCTCTGTTGTCTTTTTATTTTTGTTTTATTAGTTTTATTTGCTTTATTGAGTGTTTTATGTTTTTATTTATATATATTTGATTTGATTCTACTGGTTTTACTCTTTGAGACTAGTAGGTCAAACTATATATTTATCGTATGTTTTGCTTTTATCTGTGAAGCACTCTGGAAACGTTTTGTTTAGGAAATGTGCTCTATAAATAAAGTGGATTTGGGATTTGGATACTGTAAGTACACGGCTGTTACACGGCAATTGTTTTGACCAAGATTTACTACAAACATTCTTTGAAAATCCTCCCTACAGTCTTTAACAACAAAAATCCTGACTTGGCCTAACGCAAAAAATTGAGGCAACCGTCTGCGCTCACCTTTTTACGTTGTATCAATAAGATTGCAACTAAGTCAAACCAACCGCATTTTTCCTCTTAGGGCAACTTCTCTTCTATGTACGCACAATAGCAGTTTGCATTGGCCTACATTTTTAAGTTGATTGTTTATTTTTTTAAGTTGCCACCACTGATATTGTACCACAATGTTAACCCATTTTTAACATTACCAACTTAAATTTCTTTTATATTACTAAGATGTTTTAAGTGATCTTAACTTAAACTTTTGCAGTACCATGTTTTCTTCAGTTGCCTATAATGTAAGGAAATAATCACAAATAAGTACATTATTTCAACTATTGATTGTATACTGCATACAAATAAACATCAACATGTTGTGATATTCAACCAAAACAGCATTCAGAGTCAATTTACAAAGCAAAATGTATAAAGTATCTTGTACTTCTACTTATTTCACATTGCTACAGTGAACCTTGCAAAAGTTCTCATTTTCTTATGGAATTGTGAAAACTATATTCTTTAAACGTTTTGCATTTAACATTAGAATCTAAGTTTGAGAATATCCTAATCTATAGGTTCTGTTTAGCCAAATGCAAATAAGTAAACAAGCTGTGGATCAACCTGATAAATTCATCACTAGTATCATTTTAGTATTTTATCATCTTATTATCTACATTGGACTGAGACCATTTTTTGAAGTCTTCTAGAAAATGTTCCTGAAACTTGACTATTTATATTTAAATAGTATAAGACCCACGAGTAACAAACAATACATAACTTGTGATGATGCTGCTTCTGGGTTTTGGTTCATCTCACGATGGCAATGTTCAACATCTTGTAATGAAGATTCTCTTCGACTTCAGTGTCTTTAAAAATAAAGACAAAAAACATTTTAGGTTATTGTTTTAGTGGCTCCAAGTGACATTATTTCATCTTTGTCTGACAAAATGATCATTTCTTGCCCTATAGCTGCCCTTTAGTACTGCCTTGTCCCACACATGGTGGAAAAAATATTTGAATTTGAATTCAAACTAACATGAACTGTCTTTACATTTTGGATAAATGTGTGGTTAAAATATGCTTAAAGTACAGATATTTATTAAAAATACTAATAAAGATAAAAAAATAAATACATTAAAAACACTAGATTATAATTTAGTCTACAGGCTTTCACCACAACCAACTTTACTCTGGTACCAGCCTCAGACAAACACACACAGTATTCATTTTTAAAGGCAGGACTAGTACAGAAAAGTAGTTGTGTTTGAAATAGAAGGGCACATACCTTGAAAATGTGGTCCTTCTTCAGGTTTTTCTCTGTGTGAAGACACAGATGAATGATCAGACTGGCCCGGACATGTTCAGTGGGAGGAGTCAGGCAGATCGATCCAAAATTTTAAGTTGCCAAGTCAAAAATTTATGTTGCCGGGAAGATTTTTCCTCTCAGTCTAACACAATTTTAAAAAGTGTTGGATTTAGTCGAAAATGTTATTCTTAGCAAGACGGTAATTTAATCAGGTTGAACATTCTAAGTTTTTGAGTTAAAAGAGAGAATGAAGTTACAATTGTTGTTCAGAAAATTAACCTGTAACATGCAACTTACTTTTTCTATTTCCAAATATGTAAATTTTGAAGTCACTGCAACTGGTGTCGTGGATCATTTATTAGAGTGAACTGCAAGATTTCCTCCAACAGTGACAGTACATCATACTCTCAGTAGGACTCACTAAATAAATACAAAACAAAGCTAATGAAAGTGCCTTGAGATTCTCTTCCAAACAAGTTGTATTCCTGTGAGACAAGTACCTATATTGGAGCAGCCCCACATTTCTTCTGCTGTCACAGCCAACAATGCAGCCACTATATCCTCCTGTCGCGGTGCAGACGTGACAGACACCTTGACCTAGTGTTTGTTGTGGTGGTGAGTGGGGCTCGGCTGTCTCACATCACATAATCCCAGACGAGAACACTGGAGACAGGCCGGCCAGTGACAGACAGGACCCTGACAGGAGCTGACAACCTCGCTGTCGCCTCGGGGAGAAGAAACCCAACGGCTACAACTACCCCACAATCAGACCCAAAGCTAATCTTCTCCAAAGTTCACAGACAAGGAGAGAAACAGGTGACACAAGGTCGGCGCAGCGTTTAATTTTCTCAAAGTGAAAAATGATGAGTAGACTTTGGCCTGAAGGGAAATAGATTGAGTTTTGAAACATTAATTACACCTTTACGCTCCAAAGTTCCCCTGCCTTCCTCTCCACCTGTCAGTCTGTCTTCATGAAGCAGCTGCTCGGAGCATGCCCAGTCGTCTCGTGTTTCTCTGCAGGCAGCTTGGAGCAATGCGGAGGCACAGGTACCAGGCATATCACAAAACTGAACTATACCTTTTTATTGTAGTACATTTTTGTGTGACAAAGGTTTGCTTTCAGTTTTAACATCATAATTGTTTCAGAATTGTGATAAATTAAAATTGATTGAAAGAAGGAGACAGTTGTAATAAGCTGAGTGCTCATTTACCTGACCGCCTAGGTCCAGCCTGTTCTCATGGATAATGGTACGTTCAGACATGGGGCGTCAAATACGCGCCAGACGCCTAGCGTTGAACGCAGAAAACAAGCCAAGAAGCTGCGTCAGACGCGCGAATAAAACGCGTTGTTCACAGGCGTCTATTCGCTTCAACGTCATAAAAAGGAGGAGCTCTCGGTTCTCTGGTGCGAGCCGATGTGAGAAAACCAAACCAGGAAACTGGAAACTGCAGGTGCGATTTGTCGCCAAGTTTATGAATCTGAATAAACATCAGTGTTTGTCTGTCCAGCGATCCTGGTTAAAAGCACAAATCCTCTTGAAATCAGACCAACAAACTCTGTCCATTCAGTTGTTTTTGAGAAATGAAGCCTTATCCGCGCGACCCGGAGATAAAGTGTGGTCCGTGAAACTGCAGCCTCCTGTTTCAGGTTACGTAATTGGACATGCTGCTACACTTTGCGCTACACAGGCGCCAGTCTCACGGCCTCCCTGACGGAACAGCAGCTCGTAAAGCGGCATTTGTCTGTCTTTGTGTTCTAATTGAGAGAGCGGGAGAGCGGAGGAGTCCGATCAGGATGCAGCTCTCTAAATTAGCAGACTATTATAGCCTGTTTAAAAAGCATTTTCAGTCCGTCAAAATGATGAAGAGCCTTGGAAATGTTCCTTCAAAGCAAAATATAATCCGTAAATGAGAAGTGTCGGTTAACCTACTGTATATTGAAGCGTTTGACGCTGCCAAGACATAGTCATTTAATTGTCCTGAGGTCAAATAAAAGGAACACATAAATCCGAATCAGACAAACATTTATTGTGCCTGTGAGGATGAACACTATTTACAAGCAATGAATTTGTCTGGTGCAACTTCAAGCACTGCCTGATAACTTTAGATTTATTTTATCAATCATTATTTATTTATTTTAATTTGTGTTATTTGTATTTTTTAGCTATATTTTTTGCATATTTGGGTTTATTGCATATTTCATTAACAGTAACATTATTTTATTATTATAATTAGAGGTACACTTTAAGAAAAATAATAGCATGAATTTTGTCTGCTTATTACAGCCTATTTACCGCTAAACACAGAAGAGAAAATAACGGCGGTATCAGCATTCAGCTTGTTTCTTGGTGCAGCAAAGCGCGTATGTTTCTTGGTGATAACAAAGTGCGTAAAATGCAGACTTTGTTCACGAGAAACACAGTCAATAGACCAACCCAGTCTCTAAAAAATATGTTCTATATTTACATTTTTGCAAAGCCATTTTACGTGCCCACTGAACGTATTTACAAGCAAATTATGTAAAATAACTACGTTATCAAATTACGTACATTCCCGACATTTTCAAAGCTTTTGCGCAGTAACGGCAAAACGTACACATTTTACATATATAATAAAACGTACCTATTTTACATAATAAAACCCTTAATTTGCATTTTTAATAAAACGTACTAATTTTACATAATAAAACATACATAATAAATAAGTAAGTTTTAGGCTATTATATATTCTCACAAGAGAACGCTGCAGGGACAATGAATAGATCTATAGGCCAGTGCGTGCTTTTCAGGGGCCACTCATAATTGGATATGCGGAATCATAGAGCCATTTTTGCCATACGATTGTATAGAAAAGCACGTATAAGTGTTACTAAATAAGATTACATTTAGGCTATACTTTCTACTCCCTCATTTAACAATTTTAAAATCAGCCTAATTCTTAATTCTTACATCCACAAACTTTTTTTTTTTTTTTTAACCTCAAATAATACATAGCCTATTTTGAAATAAGATTGAAAATCCAAATGACTCATGTGTAAACTCTGAAGCTTAGCAATAAAATATATGTGTGACAAATTGTGATGCAGTAGGCCTAAAATAAATGTGTTGTAATCTACAACACAAGTTGCACCGATTTGATGCAAGGCCTTGTACCAAAATTAGGAGAAATATGAACAGAATTCAATGTTTCATGCATTGACAAAAATGCAAAATCAAAAAATAAAAAGCTAAACTACAATACATATAGATTCCGTCATGACAAACAGCGTTTACCTCAGATGCCCGTCAGATCAAGGCCTTCAACCACGTGAACCTGCCGCCTGCATAAATAATGGCCAAGGGATGTGTATGTGGTGAGGATAGGCCTGATGCGATGGGACTGAACAGAAAAAATAATGTTGTGTCGTAACGTAGATTAAATAATATTACGACAGCTGGTCTAGCCATCATGCGCTCTTAATTTATAGATTAAGGCGACAAATGAAAATTATGAAATACATAGCTAAAAAATAACTTTTCCTCTGTTCATAAATCTATTAATGACAGAGGAACAAGCTATTTACTAGCTGTTGCAGGACACGTGTTGTCCCTGTCAGTGCGGGCCCTTGGAGGACGACTAGGCTACGTCATGTGCAAATATGAACAGTTCTGTTCATGTTACATTCTTCGTTTCTTACTTTAGGCGCGTAAATGATTTTCATAAATGGCATCCAGTTATTTTTGCTCATATACGATAATTGGGCTGCAGCCTTGGATCAAACTGTACCGGATAAAAAAACATATATTTTTCATACAGCAAATTAGGCTACGTTCATGCACTACTGAACTCAAATTACTTTCACCGAATTCCAAATATGTATAACAAATAAAACTGTTTTAACTTCAGTTTCAGTAGCCTATAATTTAAACATCAGTGTATTCTTTTAGAACGGACCAAGTGGACTAGGGCTTTGTCCAACTTCGTGCAAAGATGGTTTAAATATTCCAGGGTGTGCTGTTATTATGAACACTTAAACCCTACAGCCTGGTGACTCCTTTATGTAGAAAATACGTTTGTCTGAGAATGGAATTACATTGCCTAAATAAACATTTACTTGGCTGTCCAGCGTGCGCTGATTGTCTCCAAACTAGGTCTTTTTTTTGTCCGTCTCGTAGAAGAGAGATGATGTGTCGACTTGTACAATTCTTTCCTGTTGCTTACAGCGCGAGCGAGCGTCTCCTCCTCGCTGCTCGGCTCGCTGCACCTGTTCACATTGCTGCCGCCACGTTCAGTCGGGGGCGTGTACATTCACAGCGACTGCTCTGCTTCTACACGCTGCAGGCCCTGCCCATTGCTCGCTCGTGGTCGCACTAGACGCTCGTTTGAAACGTTCCACAGTGAACACCGCGCCGCGCCGCCAGTGTGTGACGCTTCGCAACGCTGAAAACGCTACTCTTCGCGCGTCTACATAGACTTTACATGGGACGCTGACGCCCGTTCGCGTTATATGTGAACGTACCATAAGTGTGTCAATACCATGCTATTGTAAACAGCGTGTCATACGAACACAACTTCTATTGTGTGTGTGTATTTGATACGTTTCTGTCCCAGTTCATTTCAATGGTGAATGTTAAGACGTGTTATTATTCATGAAAACTAACACAATCCTAATCCTAACCTTAACCAACTCCAAGCCTAAGAGCTAAACTTACCCATTTTTGCCACTTCAGACTTAAATTTAGCCGTTAATTCCTTGAAAAACCTTGTGTTTGTCGTCAACCACTAGGTGTGTCCAGACCACGCCAGAAAAAACGAGCGTGTATTTGCACGCCAAAACAGGCAGAGGGCGTCATCGTGACACGCAATTTGTCATGGCGTGCTCTTTTACTTATTCCATGAGAACAAGTTGCTTGGTCAGAGGTGACGTGTCTCTTCTAGAGTATTCCCACGTCTGCTCCTGTGTGAGCCTTCGTCTGTGTCAGTGGTCTGAGACCTCACTTCCTGATCTCCTCTCGTATCTATAATTTTTCTCAGCTTATTACAACTGTCTATTACAAGAAAAAAAAGGTTAAACTAAGAAAAAGATAATGAATATGAAACAGAGAGAGCTGAGAAAGGGCTGAGTCTTAAAAGAAGTACTAAAGGCCACCACAATGCCAAACGTCACTTGGTTAAAAGGACATTATTCACTCTTATTTAATCAAATATGAACATAATACTTTTTCTACACAATAGACCTTGTAAACACAGACTCATTGGGTCTCTGCATTGACCCATGGTCAAGATTATTTTATTTGTGCAGCAAATTCACAACAACCAGAGGCACTGCAAGTGGTGTACACAAAAGTCAAAACACATGTTGTGTGCAGTTTGACTCCCACTTATGGAAGCTAGTGCAGCAGAATGGATCCACAAAGCAACATCTCCTCTAGTTCTATGTCGTATGTGCTACACACTCTACAGGCTTCGCTATTGACTCTCGAGGCAGCGCCTTGCATCTGAAGATCAAACAATGTACCGCTCCAATCATGGGGACGTGGTTCCCCACTGGCCGTATATAAGGCCCTGTCCACCATCGCTCGCCCTTCTTTTCACTCAGCACTTGAAGCTCTCTGAGCATGTTCTTTAGAATGATTTTACTTCTCTACAATCAAGATTTGGATTCGCCGTACTCACAGCTCAAAGATGTGGTCACCTTCCGGTGTCAAGCGCTTTAGGTGCAGCTATTGTGAGACCTCTCTTCTCCCTGAGGACCGACACTACTTCTGTTCCCTCTGCCTCGGTTGGCGGCAAACCGCAGAGAAATGACTGTCCTGCCTGCCTCTCACTACCCAGGGAGAAGGGAGAGCGGCGCCTGCATTCATGAGCCCCGAATACTCGGAGCTTCTCGGTCCAGACCTGGGTTAGGGTTTGGTCTATGTGTTCGGCACAGGTGGGCTGCAGACACCTCTGGCGGGGTCTGTCTTCCCTCAGGGACCAGAGAGAGGAGAGGCTCTCTCTCCAGAGATGCACTGGTAGCGTTTTCTGCTATGCTGTTCATGCTGGTGCTTGCTTCGATGCTGGCTCCCCAGCTGTCACTCTCATCCCCGTTGAGTGTCGCGGTGCGGATGAGATGAGTAGGTCATGGAAATGGCAGAGGTTGACAGTGACCCCCGCTCTGGTAGCTAGGACGCCGAGTTCTGCCCCAATCTGGTGTTCACAGATGCCTCCCTGTCTAGCTGGGAGGCGGAGGGGTCTTGGGCCTGTGCTCGACGGGCGGTCTCCAACCTGGTCTCTGACACCCAGACTCATCAATGTCCTGTAGAAGCAGGAGGAACGTTCTCCTGCACTTCAAGACGAAACTAGAGAGATACCACAACTGTGGTGATCTTACTGAACAGACAGAAAGGTCACGAGGCCGCTCCACAGGAGGGCGGTAGAGATCCTCCTAAGGCCCAGCACATCCCCGGAATTCGCAACATGAGCGCGGACAGAATGTGCAGGGTTGGGGCAGTCTGCGATGAATAGAGCCTTGCTTTTCAGGTGGTGGCGCAAGTTTGGCCGCCAAGTAACTGACTTGTTCGCAAGGGCAGAAAACGCTCTGTGCCCCTGTGGTTCTCACTCAGACCAGTGGACGAGTCTTCTCTGGGCGTCGATGCGTTGGCACTTCGACGCTGGCCAGCAGGTCTTCCCTATGCCTTTCCCCCTCCGGATCCTCCTTCCACTGCTCAACAGAGTCAGGAGGAGAGACTACAAATCCTGGTTGTGATCCCGGACAGTCCGAGTGCCAGGTGGTACCTGGACTTGGTATCCATGGCACAGGGGAAGCTTGGCACCTCCCGGACTCGCCCGATATGCTGACTCAGGCCCGGGAAGCCCTTTACTTGTGTCCTATCCTAGGTTGCAGGCTCTTGGTTTTGATTCTGAGAGGGGAAGGTTGTTAGACTTTGGTCTCCCTTCTGTCGTGGTCTCGACCAATTTAGGAGCACGTGCACTTTCAATGGTTAGGGCCTAGTGGCTATGATGCGGCCACCGCTTCGGGCCACACTGGTTTTTGGTGGTTTCCTGGCCCATAACCATACTCTCGTTAAGCACTTCTTAGGGGATGTGCTCAGTCAGAACCCACCAGAAGCTCTGCCGCCTCTTGGTAACTCCAGGTGGTGTTAAATGGCCTCTCGGGTCCACCATTCGAGCTCCAGCTGCTCATCGTTTAAGACGGCCCAACTTTTGGCGCTCACCTCTGCCAAGAGGGCGAGGGAATTATGCGCCCTCTCCATCCACCCTTCTTGCATGCCCTTCAGCAGTGATGGAGGCTTGGTGAAGTTATGCCCAAACCAGGCTTTCCAGCTAGGATGTCCAGGGTCATCCGCTTGGACAGCGTTGTCCTCCCCACATGCGTCAGTGGAGGAGGAATGATACCACCTGTCGCGTCCGTCAGGGCATTACGCAGCTACTTGCACTGCACGGCTGGATTCGGGCATTCTGACCCTTTTTTTGTGGGCTTTGGTGCGAAGGATCTCTCCTCTCAGCGCTTAGCCCACTGTACATTGTAGAACATTGATCCTACGGCCTTTGCCTAGGGTATGCCAATAGCGAAGCCCGTAGAGGGCGGAGCACATACGGCATAGAATCCTAGTTACTTAAGTAACTGTAGTTCTATGAGTATGGCTTTCTGCTTCAGGCCCAGCAGGCATGTCTTCCACTGTGCTAGAGTTCAAGAAGGGCGAGCGATAGTGAACAGGGCCTTAAAACATAAGTCTGTTAGGTCAAGACAATCTTCTCCATGGTATAATGAAGAACTGCGTGCACTTAAACAAAAGGTTAGGAAACTAGAACGACCGTACCGCAGATCCACACTGAGCAGTCTCTAGAAGCATGGAAAACCTGCCTCCTGTCATATAAACAGGCTCTGCGTACGGCTCAAACCAGATACTATTCAAATCTAATAGAAGTAAATACAAATAATCCTAGGTTTCTATTTAACACTGTAGCCAGGCTGACAACTGCCATAATGCAGTAAACCACATCCCAGTTACTCTCAGTTCTGATGATTTTTTAACATTTTTTAATAATAAAATAATCAATATTAGAGATAAAATAGATGAAGTCACTCCTGCTATAGCACTGAACAAATCCAAGCTGTAAAAGTAGGGTCTCATTTAGATCCACCTGTAATATTAGACAACTTTGTTTCTCTTAGTAAAGCAGATTTAATTTCAGCTTTTAAGTCTTCTAAAACCTCAACTTGTATTTAGACCCAATCCCAAGTAGGCTTCTCAAAGATTCTCCCTCTGATGTTAGATCCTATTCTTAGTATAATAAATACCTCATTAAAAAGTGGCTATGTTCCACAGTCTTTTAAATATGCTGTAATTAAACCTCTTTTGAAAAAGCCAAACCTTGATCCTGAAGTTTTAGCCAATTATAGACCTATTTCAAATCTTCCCTTTATTTCCAAAATACTTGAGAGAGTTGTAGTTAAACAGCTTTGTCGCCACCTACAGGAGAATAATTTATTTGAAACATTCCAGTCTGGTTTTAGAGCTCATCATAGTACGGAAACAGCTCTTCTTAAGTCACAAATGATTTGTTATTAGCTGCTGACAACGACTGATCTCAATCCTGGTTCTGCTGGATCTCAGCGCAGCGTTTGATACGATTGATTACAATATTTTACTGCAGAGATTAGAATGTGATGTAGGTGTCAGAGGAACTGCTCTGAGCTGGTTTAAATCCTATTTAACCGATAGGTATCAGTTTGTTAATGTAAACCAAAGCTCCTCACAATGTTCTAAATGAACCTGCGGTGTGCCACAGGGCTCTGTACTTGGTCCAATTCTTTTTACTCTCTATATGCTGTCGCTAGGTAACATTATCAAAAAGCATGGCATTGACTTCCACTGTTATGCAGATGACACTCAGCTGTACTTATCAATGAAACCAGATCAGACTGGTCAAATAGAAAGACTCAGTGCCTGTGTGAAGGATATAAAAACCTGGATGAGCCTTAACTACCTACTCCTTAATCCTGTAAAACAGAAGTGATTTTACTCGGCCCTAAACACCTGTGGGACTCTCTAACTGAGCAGATAATCACACTGGACAATGTCAGTGTAGCCTCCAGCTCGACTGTAAGAAACCTTGGAGTCTTATTTGACCAAGAGCTCTCATTCAAAGCACATATTAGCCAAGCGTGCAAAACTGCCTATTTTCACTTGCGAAATATTGCCAAAATTAGAAATCTACTGCCTAAAAATGATGCTGAAAAACTAATCCATGCCTTTGTCACGTCGAGGTTAGACTACTGTAACTCCCTGCTTGCAGCGTGTCCTAAAAGCTCAACAAAAAGTTTTCAATTAGTTCAAAATGCAGCAAGAGTACTAACAGGTACTAAAAAATGAGAACACATTACCCCAGAACTAAAAGATCTTCACTGACTTCTGTTGAGTCTAGAGTCAAATTTAAAATTCTTCTTCTAACCTATAAAGCTTTAAATGACTTGGCCCCTTCTTATATCAAAGATGAAATAACTCCTTATCATCCTAACCGTTCACTTCGCTCTCAAGATGCTGGACTTCTGGTGGTTCCTAGAGTCTCTAAAAGCACAATAGGAGGCAGAGCATTTAGCTATCAAGCTCCCTGGTTCTGGAATCAGCTCCTGCTCATGTCAAAGAAGCTGACACAGTCTCTACATTTAAGATTAGGCTCAAAACGTTCCTCTTCGGATTAGCTTATGATCAGGTCAGTTAGGAACAGACTCTAAACCCACAGTTCTAGTCAGGCTGCCCTAGAGCAATATACTGGGGAAAGTCTGTCCACTCACTTCTGCCTTTCTTGTAAAGAATAATAAACTACAGTTCATCTCTAGTCTGTTCTTTGCTATTCACTCGTTGTCCCCTGTCCCACTGTCCTCTCGGGGAGTGTAACTGTTTCAGATCGTTGCTATTCCAGTGACGTGGGCCGGACCACTGATGCCTGGACCTCCGCCCCACCTTCCTCTCCAGGATTGGCCTGTCCTGATCCTGCTAGACGAGTCGTTTCCCTCTGCTTATGGACTCTGGCTCCACAAACATAAACTCTACAACTTTAGCCTTAGTTACATCTACAGCCTGTCCGTCCATGGGAGTGGATCCTTCTTCACTGTGGTTCTCCTCCAGGTTTCTCTTTTTCCCCTAGGTTTTTTTGAGTTTTTGCTTGCCGAGAAGGAGGGTCTAAGGACAGAAAAAGAAGGAGGGTCTAAGGACGAAGGAGTCTAAACAAAAGGCAAACAGAGGAGGTAAGACAGAAGGGTCTAAGGACAGGGGATGCTCTGGACAATCATTCATCTGCTCTACTAATAATCTGCTTTGACATGCTTGATCAAATGTTTTATTGAATGTGTATTGTTTCATTGAATATGTATTGTTTTATTTTGATTTTAATCATCTTGAGAAGTCCTCAGAGACGACTGTTGTGATTTTGGGCTATACAAAAATAAATTGATTTGATTTGATTTGATATATACGGCCAGTGGAGGAACCACGTCCCCGTAATTGGAGCGGTACATTGTTTGATCTTCAGGTGCGAGCCGCTGCCTCAAGTGTTAGTCCAATAGCGAAGCTTGTAGAAGGAAGCTCTACTCATAGAACTACAGTTACATAAGTAACTAAGAATTTTTCAGGTGTGTTCTGGAGGTCCAGGTCTGGAGACACGTCACAGTCAGGTCCAGCATGAACATGGATTTGATGATCTGGTCTCTTAGTGCCATTGGCAACATTCTTTTCACCAAAACAGGCGATGGGGCAGCCTATCTGTTCAGACAGCTCATGGAGACACATAGATGCTTTACCACCCGGAGGAAAACTCCGAACATCAAATACAGTGTTTCTATGACTGGGAAGGACACTGATACTGATTATTTGTGTAAAGGAACACCGGCATTGACTCACTAACCCTAACCCTCCCCTGAGTCTGACTCACACTCAGACTCACTCTCAGACTCACACTCAGACTCACACACTCTCAGACTCACCTCTCAGACTCACTCTCAGACTCACACACTCAAGACACTCAGACTCACACATACGTGTCTTTAACATATTGTAGGGACGCATGACTAGAACATGCCTTATGGGAACGTCCCTTGCTGCATATGATATGGTTCTCTAAATTTCCTTAACAGTAATCAGACTTCAAAAACATTTTTTCCAATAAAAACTTCTGGGGACATTTCAGGGATAGAGATAGTTATGAGACCCAACCATGTACACTGGTTATTGGAATACATTTTTATGAAATAATGACACACAAAAATAAATCAAACTAAATCTTTATTAACATAAATTGAATTATAATTATTAAACTGTTCTTTTAGGAGCTGTGATTCGATTCTTCACATAATATTTTACTGCTAACCAATCCCTCCGTTTGAGCGCAACTTTCTCAAGCCGCAGGCACTTGCCACAGTCTGCTTTGCCTGGGACACAACAGGAGTTTATGAAGTGCCTCAAGTGCTTTTCCACGGCATTGACCTCATTTTGGTTCCACATTCTCTTTACGACTGTCCGGTGAGCTGAAGTGGGGGTGCGTGACGATCTTTGGACCGCTTGCAGTGAAGGATGGTTGGATGTTTCAATTGTAACAGGCTGAGATGTTTCATGTGAGTGTGAGAGCACTTGACCCAGAGAGGAGCACCAGGCCTGGGCAGAGACTCAGAGGGTGATAGTGGACAGTTTGCTGCCCAGTAGAGAGCCACTATATTGGGATTAAAAAGAGTGGATTCTGGCCTGTCTGCTTGAGCCAAAGTGTAGCTTCCAGGCTGCACTATGTGTCAGTTTGGATCCGAGTAAAGAGGCACTATTTGGGGCTATTTTAACCTGGAACCTGGCTTGTCTGCTGGAGCTTAAGTGTGGATAAAAGATCTGCACTATGTGACAGCCGAAATGTATGTACTCCATGTATGTCTTTACCTTCTGGGTCAATAGTGATGTCATCTAGGCCTTTTCTCTTGAATTCAGCCATACGTCCCTGCTCCAAAGCCATGAGGATCTTGCTCACTTTAGCCAGTTGAAGGGTGCCTTCTGGAAGTCTGTAGAACTGTCGGTGGACTCTTACATCATGCCCCAGGAAATCGGCCAGCTGATCCAACTCTGTGTTGCTCAGGTTAAGAACTTGAGACAGAGTTTGCAGTTTGCTTGCGCAGTTTTGTGGAGGTGAGGCTTTCTGGGTTTTTTGCCCCACACATCTTGGCAAAATCCGGAGACAGTCAGACCCACGAAAGTATGAACATGCTTGTGGTCTGGCAAAAAGGTATTTGTTTCCCGGTACAACCCCACACATCTCTCGCTTGCTGACAAGAAGATCCAATGCTTCCTGCATGGTGGTGTCAAAAGAACCGGCACTTCCTTCCCTCTTCCCCGCTATCTCCAGTCTTCTGAAGTGTTGACACAGTTTCTTTTCTAAATCAGAGAGTGCATCACCCAGGTCTTCCAGCCATCTGGCTATGCGGAGACATGTATGCTGACAGAGGCATTTTTGAACCTCGCCTGACCGCGTCTATTAAAGAGAATTATCTGAGTCAGGGTGACTTTTGCTAATCCAGCCCAGTCCTGGGTTGACACTTGAGAAGACAACATGGAGAAAGTTTCTGCTGCTCTGCATCCAGAAATGAATGAAGCACCTGGACATCTCTTGTGAATGGAAGTAAAAGTGGAGCATTAAACTTAGCTTCTTGAAGTGTTCTCAGTGACGCTGCAGATATAATTTCATGCCATCTTGCTTCATGGATTTGTCGGAATGTACGGGCATTTTTAGCTGCAACACTTGTTCTGAATGTTTGAACGACTTTCAACCAACATTATGAGCAAAGTTTCCCCTGTTTCCAAGATGTTCAAGATGGAGTTTTCTTTCTTTTGATCCTTTATTATAAGACATGGCTTGTGCAACTTCGAGTTCATTTTTATGAACATGCTCCAAATGTTATTTTCAGTAATCCTTTATTACAGAACAAGCAATATTGTCTCTTATTGTACTGGGAGACCCATCTGCTTTTGTACTTACTGCCTGCACTGACAGTGAACGTTGGCGTCGGACTGTCCAAGAAGGTGATGAGCTACTTTCTGGTACTTGATGCTGTTCTGAAGGAGTGTCATTAGTATGTTGGATTGGGCTTTTTGAGTATGTTGGTTATTTTTGAATTTCACGGTTGAACTCTTCTCTAACTTTGAATTTACTGGCAGGTTGCTTTCTGTTGACATGAATGAATAAATTAATCTCCACTGTCACAGTCGCTAAATTCAGGAAACAAAAGCAGGGCTACAACATTTTGCCTAGTGCCTTTTGCCTTATAATTAAGCCTGGAAGTGTCCTGGAAGTCAGGGGGTGACTAGCCCCAAAGTCCAGTCCGAGCAGTATGCATCAGACTGGGCCTGGATGTCTCCAACTTCCCCCTGTCTAAAATGTGCTATTCTGTTTAAAATAGGCAGTGATCAAACTTAAAACCCACCCAGGACTATGGGGGACATGATGCTGCCTTGGTTTGACTCATTGGGCAGTGCTCCAGGACTTGTAAAAGTGTTTAAAATCAAGCCTGGAAGTGTCAAGTTATCCTGGATGCCAGGTGGTGACTAGTCCCAAAGCTTAGTCCAGGCAGAGTGCCTCGAGGCGGGCTGGGTGTGTCAGAATTCCCCCTTTCTAAAACATACACTGTTAAGAAGACACAGTGTGTGTGTGTGCGCAGTGCCTCTTTCTCATCCAGTCATTCAGATTTACACATTTTAAACACTTAAAGTCAGGTTTTTTTAACTTGTGGGGATTGATCCAAAATTTGAACAGTATGTTGTTCGGATCAATTATATCGTTATTTTTGTAGGGACCTACATTTCAGTCCCTACAAAAATTCCGGTCACCACTCCACGAGTGTGTGTGAGCTGGTGGTCCCCATAAGGGAAGAAAAACAAACTCAGACTCTCAGACTCAGACTCTCAGACTCACACTTAGACTCACACTCTCAGACTCACACTCTCAGACTCACACTCTCAGATTCACACTCTCAGACTCACACTCTCAGACTCAGACTCTCAGACTCACACTCTCAGACTCACACTCTCAGACTCACACTTAGACTCAGACTCTCAGACTCACTCTCAGACTCACACTCTCAGACTCACACTCTCAGATTCACACTCTCAGACTCACACTCTCAGACTCACACTCTCAGACTCACACTCTCAGACTCACACTCTCAGACTCACACTCTCAGACTCACATCCACTCTTCAGACTCTCAGACTCACACTCTCAGACTCACACTCTCAGACTCACACTCTCAGACTCACACTCTCAGACTCTCAGACTCACACTCTCAGACTCACACTCTCAGACTCACACTCTCGGACTCATCACAATCCCATCACGAGACCACATGTAGTGTGTTTTATGTGTTGTTGTGTTTCTGTACGTAAGGCATACACATTTCATTACACATTACACACATTACATTTCATACCAGTCATTTCAACATCTTTGCAACTCTTCTGTTAAACCCTCCTTTAACTTCTTTATACATTCATTATAAAGGCACTTCTGATTTATTCAGGACTGCCAGTGTGCTGTGACACATGAGGAGCTGTCAGCACGCCTGCTAATGTACCCAAATCAGTGTAGATCCTTTCCAGCCACCCCCGAGCCCCCCTCGGCCCCCCCGCCGGTCCCCGTGAATAGGCAACCAGCTGGGCTCCATAAAACCACCAGCGGCACTCACTAACCTTGAGAGCACTCGAGTGTCAGGGCTTAAAGGATGATGGGTCTGTCTTTGATGAGCGAAGGTGTCTCATCTCACACCTTGTCTTCAAACAGCGAAGGGGGCACTGGGCTGGGGATATTAGCCTGTCAGTGGGGTGACAAGCTTAGCACAATAGGGGTGGTAGAACCACAGAGAATATATTGAAAGAGTCAAAGGGTCGACGAGCACAAGTCACATGCGATTAGGCTCAAGCTGGCTCATTTTAAAACAGTACAATGTAACTTTGGCTTTGGAGCCCAAGTGAAACATTTAACAACCACAGCAACAGCGGTGCATGTGTCACAGTGAATTTACTTAAACGACTTGAAAATGAAAAATGAAAAGAATAATGATTTAACTTAGAAATGACTTGGTCATAGTAACAGTTTTTCTCAGCATTAGCTTTAGCATCAAACCTATTTTATGAGTGTTTCTTATGTTTTGCAATTATGGCTTTGAATGGTGTGATAATCCCTGTGGTAAATATGTTTTATGGTTTTGCAGCAGTAAAGTTGCAGTTTGTAAAGTAAATTGACAAGCAGCCGAAAGGATTAAAAGTGACAGAAGTAGAGTTTTAAGAAAGCGCCCACTTTCCTCACACAGCTGTCTGTCTAATGTTTGTATTTTACAAAATGTGGAGGGTTCGGTTTAGGAGCCATGCCACACAACATTATTTCTATTTTCATCTGAATAATCCATGAAAAGTGCTTTAGAAATACATATAGATACAACAATTGTGGCCATACCAGCTCACCAAAGCCTGATCCCATCAGATCTCAGAAGCTAAGCAGGGTTGGGCCTGGGCAGTACTCAGATGGGAGACCGCGGAGGAATCTCAGGTGCCACAGTGGGGCGAACACTCGTTGCTGTGTTCTTAAGCAAGACTCTTCACCCACATTGCCTAGTATGGTTCTGGTGTGTGTATAAATGGTTGGTGGTGGTCGGAGGGGCAGCCTCGCTTCTGTCAGTCTGCATAATGTGAAGTGTCAATTTTATTTGGCCCAAAATTCAAGGTTGGTAAAAAGTGTATTCTTTTGAAGCACAAAAAAATTTACCTTGCTAATTGGAAAAAAAAATCTGAAAACATTACAGCAATGACAGACCCTTTTCATCGCAGGCAAATGAAATTTGGTACAAATGTAGCCAATATGAAGACGAGTAAAAAATTCCATTATGACCCCACCCTAAACCCTACAGGGCGTCGGCTAATGTGGGCGGAACCTGATTTTTTAGACATTTTACATTTCAGATTTTATTTTTTTCTAATTTGATTTTTCAGTCCACACACTTTACACACATTGAGGGAATATCATCAACAGACCCCTGGGCCTTTTAACCTGGTCAGCCAGATGGTTTATCTCGCGGTATTTGTGAATTCACAAACACGAGAGAAATCATCTGGCCTTCGTCCGGCTCGATTGGTTTGAGAGTCCGAAATAGTCGTGGTTCGGCCCACTCACATCACAGCAGCGTGGTTTTGAGGCCCAATCACATTGTAGCAGGGCGGGCTAACACGGGCCGTTAGATCCCCGGTGCCGCAGCCGAGTCTGATTCAAGCTAAACAAAGACGGCGGCTTCCGTGGATGTACGTGTTTCTTCTGCTTTTGATGCGGTTTCAGCAGAAATACCGAGTCATTTCTTTTTGAAAGAAGAGCAGTATGTGTGACACTTGTTCTATCTCACGCGGACATTGGATACACCATTACGAGTTGTTGCTGTGATTGGCTAAGCACAAATAAGGTAGGCCCCACACCCAATCAGCTCAAAGTATTTCACTAAACGCCCCGCCTTTTCTCGAACGCTTTCGGCGAGTCAAGTCAAGATGGATATAGTGAGAACTCAGATAGGAGTTCAACACAGATACATCTGGTGTGAGCCAGGTTATGGGCCTTTATATAGATAATTCATTAGTTTTCCGCTACCATGAAAAATGTGGGTGTGGCCAAATCGCAACTCAAAAGAGACATTTTTTGATGTGTTCAAACTTGCGCATTGCTTCTATGGAATGTCCTTTCTTCCGGCATTAATATACGTTTTGTGCAAAATTGCAAGCTGAATGCAACAACATATCATAAAAAAATCTACGTCATAAAATTGCTCGACAGCGCCACCTTTAACATGTGCATTGAACCCAAAAATGTAATTTGTCGTTGACCAATAAAATTTGGCACAGACGCTCATCTTACCCTCCAGAACAAAAAAACCAATGGAACCATACATTTATCTGCAAGCATGTTGACATGGCAGGCAAAATGAGCAAACCCCATGTAAGTGAATGGAGAGCACGTGGGATATGGACAGAGTGAGGGGTAGTGGTAGTGTGCAAATCCTAACTTTGTCATGGAAAACTGAAATTTGGCATACACATAGTCCATGTCAAGACAAGTAAAAAAATGACATTATGACCCCACTCTAAACCCGTTGGCTATTGTGGGCGGAACCTCAGTTTTCTTCCAATTTTTCATTTCACGTTTTATTTTTATTTTCTGTCAAAATGCTTGAAAATTTGGGACTATCATTAACAGACCCGTTAAAGTAATTTATTTCATTTCTAATAACTTGAAAAATGTGGTGTGGCTACGCCGCACATCAAAACTGACATTTTTCACTGTTTTAAAACTTAGGTATTTTTGCCATGTAACATCCTATCTTCCGAATTTTCATATACATTCTGTCCAAAATGACAAGCTGAATGCAACTACATACATTTTGTGTAGGAAAGTTGTATAACTGCTCCACAGCCCCCCTTGAACAAGTGCTTAGAAACCAAAACTTTACTCTGTCGTAACCACATGAAATTTGTCACCAGCATCCCTCTTAAATCAAATCAAATCAATTTATTTTTGTGTAGCCCAAAATCACAACAACAGTCGTCTCTGAGGACTTCCCAAGATTATTAATTTTAGCAAATATGAATAATAGGAAATCAAAATAAAACAATACACATTCAATAAAACATTTGATCAAGCATGTCAAAGCAGATTATTAGTAGAGCAGATGAAGGATTGTCCAGAGCATCCCCTGTCCTTAGACCCTCCTTCTGTCCTTAGACCCTCCTTCTGTCCTTAGACCCTCCTTCTCGGCAAGGAAAAACTCAAAAAAACCCTAGGGGAAAAAGAGAAACCTGGAGGAGAACCACAGGGAAGAAGAGATCCACTCCCATGGACGGACAGGCTGTAGATGTAACTAAGACTAAAGTTATAGAGTTTATGTTTGTGGAGCCAGAGTCCATTAGCAGAGGGAAACGACTCGTCTAGCAGGACCAGGACAGGCCAATCCTGGAGAGGGAGGTGGGGCGGAGGTCCAGGCATCAGTGGTCCGGCCCACGTCACTGGAACAGCAACGATCTGAAACAGTTACACTCCCCGAGAGGACAGTGGGACAGGGGACAACGAGTGAAGAGCAAAGAACAGACTAGAGATGAACTGTAGTTTATTATTCTTTACAAGAAAGGCAGAAGTGAGAGGACAGACTTTCCCCAGTATATTTGCTCCTGGGGCAGCCTGACTAGAACTGTGGGTTTAGAGTCTGTTCCTAACTGACCTGACCATAAACTAATCCGAAGAGGAACGTTTTGAGCCTAATCTTAAATGTAGAGACTGTGTCAGCGTCTTTGACATGAGCAGGGAGCTGATTCCAGAACCAGGGAGCTTGATAGCTAAAAGCTCTGCCTCCTATTGTGCTTTTAGAGACTCTAGGAACCACCAGAAGTCCAGCATCTTGAGAGCGAAGTGAACGGTTAGGATGATAAGGAGTTATTTCATCTTTGATATAAGAAGGGGCCAAGCCATTTAAAGCTTTATAGGTTAGAAGAAGAATTTTAAATTTGACTCTAGACTCAACAGAAGTCAGTGAAGATCTTTTAGTACTGGGGTAATGTGTTCTCATTTTTTAGTACCTGTTAGTACTCTTGCTGCTGCATTTTGAACTAATTGAAAACTTTCTGTTGAGCTTTTAGGACACGCTGCAAGCAGGGAGTTACCCCGGGCTCACACTGCCTCCAGTCCAACTCCGGTGCAGTCACCGGACCGGTCTAGCTACGGTGGGTGACTCACATTAGCTACGGTGGTCTGCAGTCCTGCTGCAGCCACAAGCTCTGCTGCCGACCTCGCGAGACCCCGAACTCACGAAGGTTCACGCTCAACGTGGGAGATTACGCGACCGCTGAGCACTTTTTTTTCTCTCTCTCTCTCTTTCGCTGAGCACATGTATGTAAACAAAGAGCACGCGCCAAGTTTTGGGCTTGTTTCACGTTAGTTTATTTTCTGTTGGGATTTTTCGCCGCACAGTGGGTGAGTACGGAGGTTTATTTACATTTTATGTGTTACGTAATCGTGTAAATGTCGTATTTTGTATTATTAGCGGTAACATAAAGATTTTATTTTGAAAACTACCGGATTCACTTCACCCGCGCTCGCTTGGTTTCCTGTTTATCTTGTCTTGTTTCACAACTTCATCAAAAAGGGCTCCGGTGCGCTCCGGCGTCCGGCCAAAATTTGAAACAAACGAAACGGATTCGGAGCGCCAAACTGGCCGTACCGGAGACACCGGACTAGACTGTACGCCGTGTGAGCCACTCTCGGACTTTTCAAGTTAAGTAAAGACTCCGGTGACTGCACCGGAGTTGGACTGGATGTAGTGTGAGCCCGGAGTAACAGTAGTCTAACCTCGACGTGACAAAGGCATGGATTAGTTTTTCAGCATCATTTTTAGGCAGTAGATTTCTAATTTTGGCAATATTTCTCAAGTGAAAATAGGCAGTTTTGCACGCTTGACTAATATGTGCTTTGAATGAGAGCTCTTGGTCAAATAAGACTCCAAGTTTTCTTACAGTCGAGCTGGAGGCTACACTGACATTGTCCAGTGTGATTATCTGCTCAGTTAGAGAGTCTCGCAGGTGTTTAGGGCTGAGTAAAATCACTTCTGTTTTATCAGGATTAAGGAGTAGGTAGTTAAGGCTCATCCAGGTTTTTATATCCTTCACACAGGCACTGAGTCTTTCTATTTGATCAGTCTGATCTGGTTTCATTGATAAGTACAAATAAGTACAGTTGCAATTCTGAACAAAAAAGCCAAGTCAATGACAACATACCTTTCTCTGCAAGCGTGTTGCCATGGCAAAGTGAACATGAGAAAAACCCATGTAAGTCAATTGAGAACATCTGGGACTAGGACAGAGTGAAGAGTACAGTGAAATGTTTTTTAACCTGGAAAGCAGAAATTTGGCAGACACATTCTTCTTCCAAAACTGAACAAAAACTTTAAAAAAAGCCAATGAAGCAGTATTTCTATCAGATGTGACAAAGTCGCAAATTCTCCTGACAATGTATCGTGTACAGATGTGAGTTTTAGGGTAGAAGTGATCTAGTCAAAAAAAGCACAAAGATAATAATAATAATAATTATTATTATTATTATTATTATTATTAATTATTATTATTATTTATTTACAAATAATGGTCTCTCCATCCAAACTTTCCCCAAACATCTTTATTTTTCTCCTCTTTCATTGCCATGACAACACGGTTGTACTTCAATGTCACACATTTTACCACACTTTGTTTAATTTTTAGCTTTTTAAAAGTAGAAAAGCAACAATTTCATTGAAGAAAGGTTCATGGTGAAAAGTAATAATCATTTTGTTCAAATCTGAAGGTCAAATATGAAGTTTACACATGTACACAGGACTAGAACTACATCAGGAAAAAGAGTTGGGTGAATTACAGGAGGAAACTTTACAGATATTGTCACAAACATGGACGAGTCACACAGAACCAGAAAAACACTTTACATGTGGGTCAGAGGTCACTGTTGTAACGTGTGAATAGAACCGAAAACTAACATTGTTTAGGTCCTATTCACAGGGTAAAACATTCACTTCTGACCATCATGTCAAGTGTCAAACACAAACTTATTCACGACTATTCTCATTCAAGAGATCGTATTTTGGCTGTAGATCGAAGTTCCATAGTTCTGAAAATCGTTTCCTGGTAAGTAGTGATTGCAGAAAGCTTTAGACTTTTTAGTCATAATGTTACTGATCTGTTTCACAAACTTCATCTGGAAAAATGAAACATGTGAGGAAAACCTTTAGGCCGATCCTTCATTGCCTTTCGGACGAACTGGAACAATAGCTAAGTGAGCAGGGATTAGGATTAGCTCGCTCAGTAAATCCACGGTAGAGCCCTGAAGCTCTGAGAATATGAACGCCAAAGAGCTTCCACTCATCTGCAATAGTTAAGAACATCTTTTTTCAAAGTGACAATGTAGTGGACCAGCTAAGCACAGCCAATCAGAACCTCCGCAGTCTGAGAACCACATAACAGGACGTGTAACATATGGACTCATAGCTTCAGTATCTCTGTCATTTTCATTTTGTAAACATAGAACTCTGAATGGAATAGCTCTGTAAAAATTAAGACAGTTTAAGTTAAAAATGCAAATACAATTTATTCCTTAAAGTTTTATGTTAATCGAGTCTGTTTCTCTGCCACGTCCCATTGCTCGTTTGCAGTTCCACTTTCAAAGACTCCTGCTCCAAACTTTGGCTTCTCCTGCAGCTCCTAAAGAAGTCAGGATCAAGAGCTTTGTTTGGGAGCTGTGCCCTGAAGGCAGCGCTGGGTTCAAAGTGGAACCATGTGATGTTGTCGGCGCGGCGGGGAAAGCGCCGTACACGTTTTGGCGCGTGTATTTTGCCTCCATCAAAGTCAGTATTTCTCTAGATATTCGCTTGGCGTGTCAACCGCGCTGCAAAACAACGCATTAGAGAGACTGACAACTCCAATAGTTTGCTTGATTGACACTTAGCCAGTTTGACGCTAAGCGAGAGAAAACATATCATCTTGCTGCTGCTTGACAAGCCTTCTTCATGAAACACATTCTACTCCATCATTTCTGATTCAAGCGAAATCCTCTTTGACTTGAGATCACCACAGTCTCGCCCAATGACAGATAATCCTTTGGATTTATCGCTGCAGCTCCTCCGTGGTAGTTTGTGTGGCTGCGTGTAGAAAGTGCGATAAGATCTGATACGGCGTGTTTCACCATCAAAGCAGAGACACAAGGATTATTTCACTGTTAGCACATGTAACTGGCCTCGTGTGGATAAGGTTGTGTAATACTTGAGTTGGGTTCAGTTATAGCTTTGACCTTGTTTGACACAGCTCAGCATGCTGCTCATGACACAGCACGCTGCTAAATTATTTTTGCACTCAATGATATTTTCTCATATTGTGTAAGCTCTTGGTCACTTGCTGCAGGCACACTAAACACTAAAACAGCCATTAAGATTTTTGATAAAAAGCTTAACTCATTTCACCATTGCACTGTTTTAGAAAAATAGAATTGGTTGAATTTGGATAATTTGGTACTTTTTAAAAATGCACGTTTTATTTTTAAAGCGAACCCTGACTAAAATCACATGTTTACCCTAAAACACTTCTAATATCATCACTTATATAAATTCAGGACAAAAACCTTGAAAGTATTTGCAGTTTTATTAAAATCATGTTTCAAACTAATTGGCTGTGTGCATGGATTTTCAGTTGGCTGTGTACGTTCAAAATAGCTAACTTCTGTATGTAAGACCACTTCCTGTTAGCGTTAGCATTTAGACACAATTATGTCTTTTTAAACACACAAGTGTCTCTGATGAAATATTCCTCTGATATGTAAAGTCTTTAACATGTTTTCTGTAACATTCACCTGAACTGTCAGATCTAAATGTAACCGAGGGAGGTGCCGCTAAATAAATTGTGATTATATATTGTAAATAAAAATGACCAACAACGCCACTGGCATATGCCAGAAAATAAAATATAATAAACCTAGAAGGACACAGGGTCGTTGAACTGGCTGAATATGAGACTAGAGACAGGATTTCTTATAAAAATATACAAAGTCTTTATTATTACATTAATAAGTTAATTAGTAGTTTATCCTTTGTTGTCAAAATCACAGTTCACGTGTGCTGATGAAACCTTGATGTAGCCCTGCTTGAAAAGCAGGACAGGCAATCCAGTTCACAGTAGGCTACAAGGTTAAACAGTTAAGTTGACTCCAGAAAACGTACATGTCCAGTTAAACAGTGTATCCAAAAGAGAAAAAGGGTTAACAGCGTATCCAAAAAGGGGTTAACAGCGTATCCAGAAGGGGAGGCTCATGATCAAAAAGCACCACCAGATTTAGCATTGCTATTTGCTATCTGAACAGGACAGATCCAGCGCAGGCCCCACGCTGAAGCGCCACACTAAAACAAAAACGTGGTGTAAGCCTTCATAAAATAATGAGTTATTGAAGTGACGAGTGATTGCTTACAAGATTATGATCGGACACAAACACAAGCGGCTCGGGGGAGCGCCTCGCACTTTGAAACAGCCCACACTAAAAACAACATTAAAGTTAGCCCAATGACATCAAATGCATCGGTACAAGACGTGGCTAACTACTCACCAACATAAGCGCCATAACGTTGCGCAGTCACCCGGCTTTACGCCCGACAATCAGTGACTTTCGGCGTTTATTTAGCGTTAGCACACACTAGCTCCTGCCGACCGGCTGCCCGCAGCCTGCGGCGTCTGACGTCAGAGGTGAGAGGTCGACCGGTGCGCGAATGCTCCTTTTATAGGGCAGCTTCTCACCTGACGCATTAAAACAGGAGAGCTATAGGCCATCCTGCTACATAAAGAATATTTATTCGTTTTAAACTGATGGAGTGAAAACCTCATAGAAAAAACAAATAAATATTCTTTAGATCAGACAGTTGTGGTGAATGTTACAGAAAACATGTTAAAGACTTTACATATCAGAGGAAGATTTCATCAGAGACACTTGTGTGTTTAAAAAGACATAATTGTGTCTAAATGCTAACGCTAACAGGAAATGGTCGTACATAATGAAGTTAGCTATTTTGAACGTACACAGCCAACTGAAAATCCGAGAAGAGTCTGGCTGCAGCCGATGGGCAGCGCCATCTTGAGTGGAGCTCCACCAGAACCTCCACCAGAAGCTCCACTTTTTATTTTTTATTGGCACTTGTGGAAAGTTTGATAAAAACGCCGGAGACGATGAGAAATTTAAAACCTCGGTGAATAGATGAACTCTGTGGATGGAAAGTTGAATAATTTAATTATTATTTGTACTTTTCACCCAAATTACGTTTAGTATTATTTAATAATATTGACGGAATTATTAAAAATTTACTTGATAAATAATGTCTTTATTTTTAATTGCTTTATTTATTATCTACTTTTTATTTTGTCTTATTTTATTTGTTTTCCAGTGGTTAGTGCTGATAGTCAGGTCCAGAGGTGGTTGCCATGGTGATGAGTTTATAACTGTTGCTAAACGGGCCTAAACTGTTATATTTTTTATCTTAACCTTTACCCAAACCTTTTTCCTAACCTTAGCCATCACCCTAACCCTTCTCCTAAACTTATCCGTTTTCGTAAACTTAATCATCGTCCCTTTCTAGCACCGGAAATGGAGCAGCTCCACTTCCAGTGGAGCTCCACTCCGCGCATCGGCTGCAGCTAGATCCTCTTGGAAATTCCGTGCACAGAGCCTATTACATGGCTGCCATTTTGGCCTGTGACGTCAAATGGTTGTCTGCCTGCCCTCTGGTGGTTGTCAAGGTAACAGGAGTTAGCAGGTAACTAAGCAACACAAATTCCTAAGTTAAATCTTTTCAGTTTGAGCCAGAGTTTGGCCAAATACAGAACGATTCTGTGGAATCTAGTGACACTGAAGATAATCAAGAGGAAGAGACAAGAACTGGACACTGTCAGAGGTGTTTTTGTTTCAACTGTTCACCGACCGAACCACAGCTCGAGGAGACTGTGAGGGACCACACAGACACAAACAGTGCTCTCTGTTAAAGGGAAATTATTGGAACAGTCTTTCTCTCACAATAGGTGGGTTTCACATTCTAGAATTCTTGGCAGTTATAAGCCAGATGGAGGGCAAGAGGCAGATTTTCCTATTAATAACATTGGACTTTGCCCTGGAATAATTCAAAAAGTATTCAGTTAATTTAAAAAGTAGCAATTTCTGGGATGTCTAGACCTATTACTTGTTTGTGTTACAAAAATAAACTGCATTTAAACAATATTCATTTTAGCTGCCCTCCACCTCATTGAAATAACATTGGCCTGTAGAAGGTTGTGATGTCATCTGAAACCCACCGATAAGACAATGTGCCTCTCTGGCCACATTCAAATTACAACTCCAACTGTGGCTGAAGAAAAATCAAGCCTGTGAGCACTTTTAGCTCTCTTCTTGTTATTGTACTCTTGTATATTTGTTGTCTTTATCTGTGTATCTGCCTAGGGACTACAGATGGAAATTAGCATTTGTGCTATAATCTAGCACATCATCTGTAGCTGTTACAGATGTTCATTAATATGCACTGTCCCTATCAAAAAAAAAAGTAAATCAAATATTTGGACTCAATGAGCTCAATTCTGTTTCCTTCTGATATCTGGCAGTCTGGATCTGTCTCTGTCTAAGAATGTCTATTAAGTTTGTCTGTTGTTGTTGTTGTTGTTGTTGTTTGCTCCTAACAGCTGTGAAGTGAATCATGTGACTGATGTAAGAAGTTTAAAATGAATTATTTCAGTGTGTTTACATTTTGTAAAGAAGCAAACCTTTCACAGCAAGAAGGTTGCGGGTTCGATTCCCGCACGGGCCGGGCCTTTCTGTGTGGAGTTTGCATGTTTCTCCCCGTGTCTGGGTGGGATTCCTCCGGGCACTCCGGTTTCCCCCTCCAACCAATAACAGGCAATATCCTCCAGCTAGTGTAGTCCTGGAAGCCTAGCAAGAACATCTGGAGATGGGTCCCCGAGCGCTGCACTGCTCCTGAGGAGATGCTCCAGAGGCATTGAAGGATGGGTCAAATGCAGAGGACACGTTTCCCTATGGGGACAACAAGTCTAAAGTATACCTTACCTTACCTTACTTACCTTACATTCTTAAAAGTGTAAGACCATTTGGCCAAACATTGTTTCACTTTGTCACAACATTACAGCTCAGCAGCAAAAGCACAGATATCTCCCAAAACTGTCCGTACAGGCTTCAAGACTAAGTGACTTTCTCATGTAAAGAGTCAGTTTTATCAGAATCACAAAGATCCTCCTCAGTTGCTTTGACTCATTCACATTCACTGACTCACTTTTACTGAAATAACCTGGATGTTTGAGCACAACACCATGGATCAGCTGCACAAGCTCATATCTCTCCAAAAACACTTTACTCACATGTCCAAACCAAATGTCTTTCTCTTCTAAACAGTCAGAGCATCGTCCCTTTGGTCTTGTGTGACTCTGACAGTCTGAATGCTCAGGGGTTTTCTCACTGTGGCAGAGGTCGAGGTAACTCAATATAACTATACACTAGAATACACTTAAGCTGTTCTCCTTTGGTTTGGCTCTTTTATTCTTACATTTATAAAAACATTTGGTCAGAAAGTTTTATGTTTCTGTGCAGATTTACAGCTCTCAACCAGTGTAGTGCGCAATTGCACACTACTCCCACGGTGTTGGCGCACAGAAATTATAGGTTGCGCACAAGAAAAATATTCCATTCAAAACTGTAGACAATTACATTAGAACCCTCCTCTGAACCTCCCCTTTCATGCTTGGGCTTTACTCAGGCCCAGCGTGGCTAATCGGGAGAGTCAGGAGACTTCCCGAAGGGCCGGAGGCTTTGAAGGCCGGTGTACATGTCATGCTACATGTCAGTGCAGTTTGTACAGATGTGACTGGAGCGGGCAGAGCCCGTCCCAAGTCAGCCCACATTTCCCGTTCTATTGCCGGTTGGACCAAGACGCAGAAACCTGCTGAAAGCACGAGGGCAGTCGCTCTAGAACAGGGGTGGCAAACCCGAGACTCGCAAGTCCAATCAGAGTGCGGCTCTTTGGCTCATTCAGAAACATTTGCGCCTCCACGCACTCTCTCTCTCTTTCCCTCTCGCCGACATGGGGGAGAGAGAAAGTCGCATGTGCGTAAAGCTGCTGCTACCTAACCTGGCTGATCCCGCCTAATGAAGCTAAAACATATAAATCCTGAGTCTTGTGAGTGTTTTGAAGTCCACAGCGACACTCTACAACTCAAAAGCTTTCAGACACTTTTTATTTCACGAAGATAGACCTCAGATTCACGGAGTTATGATTGTTTTCACCTTTACTGAAAATTGCCATTCATTTTAATGGGGCGCGCGGAATTTGACGGGACGCTTCGAAAGCATTTCATTCACTGTCCCAAGACTTGGGAGATGTAAAAGTGATACTAAACATGAGTTCAGGCATCCTGATCCACATTTGTGAAGTCTGTGTTGTTTTTAGAGCCTCTACAGTTCCTGCTTCATTGTCACTGCTGCGTCTGAGCCTCCAGGTCTGCACTGGGAAGAGCAGGGCCGGTTTAAAGGAATATAATGACCTTTAAAGGGGGGGCTCATCTAACATGAAAAATGTTAAATTGATATTAGAATTTCATAATAATTATATTGTTAATAAACTGACTCATGTCTTTTTAATTATACTAAAATTACATCACACATTAAGAATTCACATCTAAAACTCACCAAAAAGCAGGAAATTGCACAGATTTTTTAAAAATTCTCCTGGGCGAATTCTCCCCCAAACATAATACATCCATTGTGAGGCTGCAGCAGTTCACAGAAAGAAGCAGCGCTAAAAGCAGCAAGAGAGGGCAGACCTGGAGGCTACAGTCTCATGGCTGCAGTGTCAGGCTGCAGTTTGAGAATCTGTAAACCAGACACCTGCAGTCTGAAGGCCCCTCACTGAAGCTCAACTGGAAACCACTGACTCAGGATTTGGACACAATTAATAAGAGACTAGTTATTAAAATCCACAGCAAATTTGTTCTGAAGTAAAGAGTGATTGCAATATAGAATTATTAACTAAACATAGCCCAGATTGCAGGAAATTACATCTATTTTAGCCAAAATCTCCAGGGGGAGAGACCCCCTGACCCCCGTATAATAATACTTACCACTGTGCATTTCTTTATGTTTAAATTTGGTTTGTGCAACTAGCTGCAGTATAAACTCTAGCTGCTCACATAAAATGTTTTATTTTAAAATACATATACTATGCATTTGTATTTAATTCTGCACAATATGGGAAAATAGTGCACTTAAAGTTGCTCACAGCGTCTGATAGGGCTGCTCAGGGAGTGACTCATTCTGACAAAAGCACAGTCTTGTGCACATGAGGACTTCCACAGTGACAGGTTCTGAGAGAACGACCATCACATTGAGAATCAACTCATCAATTTGAGCCAGAAAGATTTTTTTATCTGTACAAGGTGCTAAACAGGGCTGTAGGACACTTGTACAGAGCCGTTTGCACAGATGCACTGAGACACTTGAGACTTGGACTAAGACACTGGAAGTTTGATGAAAGCAACGAGAAATGAACAAAACCAAGTGAGAAAAACGGTAATGTTCATAAAGACGTCTTAACAACCACCATAGAAATGAACTGAGACCATATTTACACCTAACCACCGTGAACTTGTGTTAATCAGACGTTATGTACACGTCCTGGTGAACGTCCTGGTGAACGTCCTGGTGAATGTCCTGGTGAAGGTCCTGGTGAAGGTCCTGGTGAACGTCCTGGTGAACGTCCTGGTGAAGGTCCTGGTGAACGTCCTGGTGAACGTCCTGGTGAACGTCCTGGTGAAGGTCCTGGTGAACGTCCTGGTGAACGTCCTGCTGAATGTCCTGGTGAACGTCCTGGTGAATGTCCTGATGAATGTTCGGGTAAATGCCCTAATGAATGTTCGCTTGAATGTGAGATCAACATGAACTACACCACTAAGACAACACAACAGAACACAACAACAACAACAACACAACAACAGTAGACAACAACATTACACAACAACACAACAGAACACACGTCAGAAATCTTACACTGGAGGTGTTGGTCAAACCGTTCTAGAAGTTTCCAGGTAAATAAAGAGACATTTGAGCAGAAGTGTAGTTCACACAAACGTGCTTTTATTCCTGCTCTGCTGGGACTTTTTCCTCGTGAAGCAGGTTTTAGTTCCTGTGTCTGGGAGAACCTTTAGTCCTTTAACTGTATTCACATCACTCCAACGTTCACATCTTTATTTTCCGTGAGCTGTTAGGGCCGAGTGCTGGTATGCTAACTGCAGTTAGCCACAATGCTAATAAGAACAACAGACAAACTTGGTTTGGTGAACAAACGAGACATTATTAGACATTCAAACTCATTTTCTCACGAACAGACACAATACCAGAGAACTGTGCTGGAACTAAATTCATTTGAAGTTATTTTATGGTAAAAAGTCAGATATAGTCAAATCCGACTCATTATATCTGCGTTTTCTCCTCATTTCTTCTGCTAACAGTAGCTGTCTGACTGATATATAGTCGTGTTCTTTTTGTGCGCTCACATTAAACGTCACTGTGTTCTTTTTCATAACCTTCAATTTGACAGCTCCATCAAACATCCATCACGACGAGTCACATTTAATAATCAAACTATTTGTAAGCCCACACCTGTTGCTCTCTGGATGTCACAATAAGTGTTTAGTGCCGTGTTGAAAGACGCCAAAGTCACAACACGATAGACGGCACTGTGAAAATGACTGACGTGACGGCCTTTGAAGTCTCAACTATAATTTACCTTTGTGACTCAATTATACCTATTAAAAACCGGGAACATGTTTTGTACATAATACCCAATCATAAGCGGCTATAATTTATTGTTGTCAGTTGAGAAGCAGGGAGGCACGACATTGTGGTTTTGGCAGAAGACTTCAAAGGCAGCGGCGGTGAGAAAATCCTCTGCGTCGCTCCGGGCAGGACAAAGAGAGTGGAAAGAGTGAAGTGTTGTTTTCACCTGCACTCCAGTCAAACTGTGACTGTTTCTTTGCTTCTGCTTTCGAAAGTACATTGTCCTATTGTTTCAGACACACTTGAGAAAAGGACAGAGCATTAGGTGGATCAGTTTTGGATCCATATTGATCGATCTCAATTTTGGAGTAAAGTTTCCTCTTTCATAGCAAAACCAGACTGCTGCCTGAACATCACGCAGCTCCTCAAGACAAAATCACAGCACCGTCTGAATCCAATATTAAACTCAGGTGCTTTATTTCACAAAGACAATTAAAAGCAGCACTCTGATGGTGGTACACTGCAGTTTCACTTTATTGTCTGAAAAAAGACATTTTTAAGCCCAAATTGCAGCCAAACATAATGATATTAAGCATGTGCAGAGAGCTAATAATACACACGCAGTAATCTGACCTTCTCACAGCATACTCGTACTTATGTTATTACTGATCAATCAGTTTCATTGGTTTAAACTCATCACAGCCTTCTGCCCAATCAGAGCCTGGCCATGTCAGACTTTCACTTTGCCCTAGTCTTTAACTGATCCAAGTTTTCTTGTTCCAGTCAGAGTTCAGGTCAAAGAGATGGATTAGATTAGCAAAAGCACTGACACTTCTTCATGAAAGAGACTCAACGCATAAGCCTGTGTCAGTCTGAGTAGTGAGCTTAGAGAGAGCATTGTGCTTCACTACGTATTGACATTTTCTATAAGTACGTTTGTTTTTGCTCTATAAGACAATAAAACACATGCTCAACAGTGTCCACTCACTTCCTACTTCAACCAGTATAGGCTGCCAAGATTTCACCAAAAAGGTAAACTAAAAGTTTAAAATTAGTTGTTGGGGCAAATGAGTCAGGACTTACATTTGAGTTAAAGGTGCACTGCGTAATCGGCAAAGACTTTGAACAAGGGCGCCATCTTTGGTGTTTTGTGGCACTGCACCCACCCTACTATCAGCAGCTGAAGACGTATTTTAAACCCTAACACTCCATGTTTTCTGAGTTAAGAACACAATGGTTTTTGTATGAAAAGTAGATGCTGACTATTTTATTTGTTCTTTTTGACTGACTGATCAGTTTTCAAACTCCAAAAGTTACACAAAGAAAGATTATTGAGAGTTTGAGGAAAAGCTTTGTTTTAGCTCTTTACACGACTCATTTCTCATAAACTAAATGCTCAATGGCAATTTATTACTCTTAATAAAACATACACCTTATCAAGACAAACAGCTGAGCGCTAAGCTACTAAAGCTGTGTCTAAATGTGGATGTACTTCGAGAGTCTGACCTTCTAATGAAAAAAATGGACGTCTTATTTATCTCCAGCACAATTCTTCTTTTTCTAAAACATGTCCAAGTGCTCCTCGGCTCTGTCAGTCGGCCTCATGCCGTTACGGTGGGCTAGTTGTTCTAATAATTCTTCCGTGTGTTACGGGGTTTCAGAAGCTAGATGGCAGTATTTACCACTGATTATTTATTTTCTTTTTTTTATTAAACAGTCTTTACAACAGTCGTCCATTGAAAAAAACCGAAAGCTTTTGCGAAATAAATAGAAATAATGACAATAAACCAGTGAACGAGGACTAGCGCGGGAGAATGCGACCAGCGCCAACCTCAGTAAGTTTACAAAACGTCATGGCACACATCCAGGCCTGTGTCAGTGGACGGTCATTTGATATACGTAATATTGAACATTTTAACTTACACAGTGCACCTTTAAGCTGTTTCTGCAGCTTTAGAAAATGCAAAGTTCTGAAGTTATTTTATGTTATGCTGTGGATCAGAGTTAGCACTGAGATGTCTTTGTACGCTTAATATTTGAATTTTTAGAAACACCTTAGGGACTTTACTGTGGAACAAATTACTCCTGGTGCCAGGTCCATTTTCCACTTTTGAGTTCTATACTGAAGAAACCTCGTCATTCCTGGTCTGTGTAGCTGTAGATTGTGTTTCCTTGTAGTACAGTAGAATACTTATCCTAATAGGAGGCACAGAACCAACCTGATGTTTCTTGGCATCTCGTGCTGTACAGGCAAAAACCACTGTGAGAACAGATCAAGGGTTTGACTGACCTGTACATAATAAAAATGTGATCTTATCGGACCAATCACTTTCAAATATTTGCTATATTGTTACTTTTTTCCTGTTTGACGGTGTAGTCCCTCATTCATTCAGGAGTGATTCATATTAGAAGTCTTCAAAGTAGTCATCTGGACATTGTTTCCGAAGATCAAGACATTTCGACTCTCATCCGAAAGTCATTTTCAATCTGATCAGATTGAAAATGACTCTTTTCCTGATTGTTTTCAGCCACAAATGTACAGAACTGACAATTGGATTGATAATGATGCATACTGTACATCAGTCAGGCAGCGAATACAGATTTGACTCTTGATTTGCATGTTCTCCAGTTTCTCCAAACACTGAGAACCCAGCAATGTATGAGGAATCTTAAAGGGACTTTCCAGGTTAAATAAAAGTCAATAAATAAGTAGTTTAAAGTGCTATTTTATGTCAAATGTAACTCTGTGAGTTGGTTGTACCAGTGCTTTCCTCAGATATTAGGCAAAAGGAGTCTGGAGCTTTGGTATCATGGCGACCAAACTTGCTTTTGCCTCTGAAAAAGCAAGTTTCACTCTGTGTCACTTTGGACGTCTCAAACCTGAATCCTTGTATCAGGCAGGTGCAGTCTGTTTCCTCAGCACAAAGACAAAGGTACATTTGTTTGATCTATGAACCATTGTGCCCCTGAGCACACTCACCTTATTGTAGCGTGCCACATGTGAGCATTCAAGCGCTCGAGAGAAAGAGGAGGGCCTGTTGTGCTGGATTTGTAGGCGAATGTGATTTATGCCTGGGAACTTTGATCTTTTAAAAGGCTCTGGGATTTTACACAACAATAATTCTCTTTGGCTCACTTTAAATAAATGATGTGTCCGTGGCCAGTGTCCAACAGGTTTTTATAGACGCAGTGGGTCGGATACAGCCAAGAAAACACAAGGCAGGACTAAAGCGAGGAACAGGGAGAATGGGAGTTTGGTCAAAAGCCACGTTTCCATTGGCCTGGGTCCCCAGACCGGTTCACTTTGGAGCGGTTCAGGTCGCTTATGTTAATGATGGTGAGCGTTTCCACTGCAGGTCCAGGCTCCCGAGGCTCTGAATGTGAGCCTCTGACGTCACTCACACATAACACAGGCTTTCTTAAATAAATAAAAGAGAAAATGTACCTGAATTATACTTTTCCCTTCCTGGCGTCAATCTGAGCGATTCACAAAAAGACGTGTTATAATGTGACGTCTGTGGCTGTGGCATAAAGGTCACGCTGGTGGAAACAAGAAACTACTTCCGGTTTATTGTCACTTTTTAAAAATATTTAATTTTTAAGCTTTTTTTGCAAAGTCTTTGCTATTCTATGATGCTTATTAAACGTGTTTTGTTTAATTAAGGTTGGATTATGTCGGCCTCCACAAACAGGAAACAGCTGATGCTAATGAGCTAGCTTTGCTTTGTTAAGTCTATCAGAGCAACAAATAAAGTTTTCATCAGTGGAAATACGGTGGTTTGGTGAGGAACATTGGGCCTCATTCATGAAAGTGTTCTTAAAATCTGTGAGGCAGCAGCTGTATCGGGGGGTCAGTCAGTGCACAGAGGCTCTGGTCCTGGGGGGACACAGGGTCCTGAGTCCTGTGGGGGTCAGAACACAGAGGCTCTGAGGCTGGGACAGGCTGCTGCAGGTTTATTAAAGGAGACGTTTTTTGCACAACTGAATCTTTTTTTTATTATTTTATATACAATAATTTGTAAAACTACACAACCTACAATCATGTAGGAATTAAAGTTTTGATTGAATTATATAAAAAATAAAAAGAATGTGTTCTTACAGACGAACATTTGCTGTTAAGAACACATTTTGTAAATGCCAAAAGTGTTTGTAAGGAGCCTTTAAGAACAAATTTGTTCGTAAGAACATGTTATGAATGAGACCCAGTATTTCATGTTTCTGCTCTTTTCTGTCTGGTTTTGGCCTGAGCCTGTGTTTTCTCTTGTCCAATGATCGAGCCTAAAGGAATGACCGCTGTACGGTCTGCTCCACGGTCCAGGCTAAAGGCAGGGCCAAAAGCAGCTCGCTACGGACCCAGCAAATCGGGCGGAACGGGTTGCTTTGCGCAGTGGAAACAGCATAGGACCGTACGGCCCTGACCCGACCCGAGCCTATGGAAACAGGGCTAAAGTCACAAAATGTACTCACAGGTATGTTAACTTAAGGAACAGACCAAAATCACTATTTAGCTGATGCACTAAATGTTCTTTTCAATGTGATCTGTTAGGCATTCTATAAAATGCCTGACAGCAAAGAGAATCTCTGACAAAGCATAATTGCTTCGAATGCAAACAAAAAACAAGTAGAAATGTATTTAAATGTCATCCAAACAAGGGTTTGAGTATCTATTTGATTACACTTCTGTGTTTCTTGAAAAGAAGGCCATATCAAGTCTATTTTGTGGTCAGTTCTAACTGTGGTTGCTTTTTCTTTAGTTTCTTTAACAAACAACCACAACCAGTCCTTACAACCATCCTTTTCAACAACCACTATCACCAGTACCAACAACCAACCAACCAACCACTCCAACAGCCTCCAACCACATTTAACCAACAACCACAATCAAGAACCAACCACAACTAAGCACCACCTACAACCACAAGCAACCACCACACACAAATACAAGCTAAATTCAGACAAGACTAAAGTTATCATCTTTGGCCTTTCACAGAAACAAAAAGAAAGTGCCTGCATTCACCTTTATTATTTGTCTCCAGTAGGTTAGACTATTGTAACGGCCTGCTCATCGGCCTATCCAAACGAGCTGTAAAACAGCTGCAGTACATCCAGAACCAGGAAGTACCGTCACATTAGTCCTGATCAGAACCAGGAAGGGTGTATATATATATATATATATATTTTTTTTTTATTCAGTCGTCAAGGCCTTCATAAAAATCTGCGTAAGTCCTGCTGTGTGTGTTTGTTCTCATGCATTCTGTTGCTGCTGTGTCTTGTTCCTCTGAAGTCTGCTCCATTAGCCTCAGTTTGGGCTTTAGCTTTGCTAAAATTAATAATCTTGGGAAGTCCTCAGAAACGACTGTTGTTGTGATTTTGGGCTATACAAAATAAATTTATTTGATTTGATTTGAGAAAAGCCACTTGCCTTGGATCACAAGGAACTGACTTTGGAGGCCTAAAAGTAAACCACTGTAGGCTGGACTTGATGCACAAACGATATTCATAAGTCATTACAATATATGAGCACAAACATTAATAAAAGAATTTAAGGTTTTTCAAGATGGCGGCTTGAAGTGAGGTTGTGTCCGAGAGTGGCAGCGCGATTCTTCTTTCTTTTCTACATTTAAACAGCACAAAAACCAGCAAGGCTGGTACCTGGTGTTTGCTAAGACTGCGATGAACATAAGTAATTACTTTTTGAAGCAATCCGACTCTATGCCTCGCCCTCGCAAGAATAACCCTGTTCCCGAGACCACGGACAACCGCAGCAAAGCTAACGAGCTAGCTAGCCAGGCTACTTGCAAGACGAGGGGCGAGGACGACTCGGCAATGGATCCAGCACTTCAGGAGGTGATCCGTGCTGTAACGGAAAACCTCACGAAAGTGTTTGAGGATAAACTCAAGCATCAAATCGACCCGATTTCCCGGTTTATGCGAGAGTACCAGGAACAACTTCAAAGCCATGAGGAGCGCATCACCGCGGCTGAGACACGGATATCTGACTTGGAAGACGGAGCGGCCCCTATCGATAACAAGATCAAGTCGCTGGAGAAAAGGGTGAAGGAGCTCGAGGAGCACGCTGATGACCTGGAGAACCGGGGGAGGCGAAAGAACATAAGGATTATTGGTCTCCCAGAAGGCAAGGAAGGCAGTGACCCTGCACTGTTTTTTGAAACATGGTTGCCAGAGCTTTTGAACATCGAGAGAGAGAAGGGCGTAAAAGTGGAGAGAGCACATCGCACGGCGGGGAGAGCTCCAGCCCACGACCAGAAACCGCGTCCCATACTGGTGAGGCTCCACAACTTCCGTGACAAGCAAAGGATCATGAGTGCGGCGTGGGAAAAGAGCAAGAGTAACCAGCCGCTGAAACACGGCGACGCGACGGTGATGATTTTCTCAGATTTCTCAGCGGCAGTTGTTACGAAGCGAAAAAGATTTGATGAAGTAAAGAAACGTCTGAAATCTGCTGGCGCTATCTACAGAATGCTGTATCCTGCTCTGCTCAAAGTTACGCTCCGTGGGACAACCAAGATATTCCAGAGTCCAACCGAAGTTGAGCGATTCTTGGAGACGCTGGACTAAGCCCCGCAGGCAAAGGATGTTTTTGGACTCCAGGTTCCGTGAGTAGCAGCCTGCTGCATAGATATTTATCACTTAGCATTCTTTTGATTTATTTGTTTATGTTTTATTACTAATAATAATTGAAAGAGGCTACGTTTACATGGTTTCTGTGTCACAAGAGCTGCCACTCCCAGCTGGTATTTATGTTTTTTTGCTTATTTTGGACTGACAAAGTTACTTTTGTCGTTAGAAAGCCCATACACTTGTGCTACTCCAAATTAGGAGAGAAATAGTGTAATATTTCTACTTTATATTTGTTTTGTTTTGGGTTTTTTGTTTTTGTTTGCTTGCCAATGTTAGGCGGTGTTCTTTCTTCTAATGTTTTTTATAATTGTTCTGTGGTTTTCCGGCTTATTTTTACTCAGTATGGCGAAGGTAAGTATTTGTCTAGAACTTTTGTGTCATATTTTTGTTATCGAGCGATTTCATGTCTACGTTAAAGATATGTACCTGGAATGTAAACGGCATTCATACGCCTGTTAAGCGGAGAAAGGTCCTGAACTATCTTAAGCGCGAACAAGTTCATATAGCTATGTTACAAGAGACTCACTTAGATGATAAAGAGCATGCAAAGCTGCAGCAAGGTGTATATGGTCACGTCTTTTTTGCTTCTTTTACCTCCAGGAGTAGAGGTGTTGTAATTTTAATTAGGAAAAACTTGCCATTCATATTCACAGATTGCATAAGAGACGAAGGGGGACGTTACTTGATTGTGAGAGGAGTTCTGCACGGAGAGGACATTGCCTTAATGAATATCTACTGTCCTCCAGGACAAACAGGGAATTTCTTAGTGTCTGCATTTACTAATTTAGTTCATCTAAATATAAAAAACTCAATTGTTGGCGGGGACTTAAATTGTCATCTAAACCCACTCATTGATAAATCTCCAATATCCAAGTTGCGACTTTCTCCCCAAGCAAAAATGATCACAACACTATGCGATGAGCTAGCCTATGTGGATGTGTGGCGAGAGCAACATTTAACAAGTAAAGAATTTACATTTTTTTCAAAAGTACATAAATGTCACACAAGAATAGATTATTTCTTTACGCCCAAATGCTTTTTGCCGTCAATTTTGTCTAGTTCTATTGGCTGCATAGTTATTTCAGATCATGCAGCAGTCTTTATTGAATGTAGTATGGGGAGCATGGCTAACCAAATTCAACGGTGGCATTTTGATCCATCAGTCTTGTTTGATCAGAATTTTAAAGTCTATTTTGCAGAGGAATTTAAACATTTTATGTCCATTAACGTAGCTTCCACTGACGACCCATCATTGCTGTGGGAGACCTCCAAAGCCTATTCTAGAGGCCTTATTATTTCATTTATAAAAAGCAAAAAACGTAGAAAAGCAGAACAAAGAGTGGTTTTGGAATCTAAATTGAAAAAAGCAGAACAAGATTATTTGTTAAGGTCATCTTCAACAAAACTTAAAGAAATTGCTGCTCTTCGTTCAGCATTAGATTGTTTATTAACAAAGGAGGCAGAGACAAATATTAGATTTGCTAAACAAAAATTATATGAACATGGTGACAAACCTGGAAAATACTTGTCGTACTTAACAAAAAAGAAATCTGATTCCCAAGCTATCGCTTCTATTCAAGACAAAAATGGCAGACAATTTTTCAACACAGCGTCTATAAATAATGTGTTCAGGAATTATATGAGCATCTTTATGAATCCCAAATCCATGCAGATGCTCCAAGCTTAATGGATGCCTTTTTTTCTCAGATTAAACTACCTAGCTTGTCAGAAGAGCAAAGAACTGTATTGAACTCTCCAATATCTGCTAGGGAGGTGATTGAGGCAATCAAAGGTCTACAATCAGGCAAAGCAGCTGGGCCCGATGGTCTTTGCACTGAATTCTATAAAGAATTTCAGGAGATATTAGTTGGCCCACTACTGAATATGTTTAATGACTCCCGCTTTAAGGGTCGCCTGCCAACATCATTGAGGGAAGCTAACATTTCTCTGATACTAAAAAAAGGCAAGAAACCTGAAGATTGTACCTCCTATAGGCCAATCTCTTTATTGAATGTTGACCTAAAAATTCTTTCCAAAATATTGGCAAAACGTTTGGAAGACCTGCTCCCTTTGCTCATTAATGAAGATCAAACTGGCTTCATCAAAGGACGCAACTCATACAACAATATGCGTAGGTTGCTGAATGTGATCCAAATATTTGAACAAAAGTCAATGAGTGGTTTAGTTGTTTCCCCCGATGCCGAAAAGGCATTTGACCGTGTTGAGTGGCCTGGGGGATAACTTTGTTAGCTGGGTTAAGCTTTTATATACTGACCCTTGCTCAGCAGTTCTTACTAATGGTTTAAGGTCTCCCAACTTTCAAGTAGGTCGCGGGACACGTCAGGGTTGCCCCCTTTATCCCTTGCTGTTCGCCCTAGCCATTGAACCTTTGGCGGAGGCAGTTCGTGCTAGGGAGGATGTACATGGTCTAGCGATTGGAGGGAGACAACACAAGATTACTTTATACGCGGATGACGTGCTTATTTTTTTGTCCCAACCTGAAGTCTCAATCCCATCTCTTATTGAGATCATTAACAGGTTTGGTGTATTTTCTGGCTATAAGATAAATTTTAGTAAATCTGAAGTTATGCCAATAGGTCTTTTGAAACAACAGCCCTCAATCCCTTTGCCATTTCCTTTTAATTGGTCTCCAGATGGGTTTGTGTATTTGGGAGTTAAAATAACTTCGTCTTTTGAAAAATTATATAAAGCTAACTTTATCCCCCTTTTTGATCGTATAAAGTTGGATCTTGAAAGATGGAAAACACTGCCTCTTTCGTGGCTGGGCCGTATTTCTCTTCTAAAAATTAACTTACTACCTAGGCTCCTTTATCCAATTCAGATGATTCCAATTATTTTTTTACATAAGACAATAAAAAGTCTGAATGGTTGGCTGAGTTCATTCATCTGGGCAGGGAGGAAGCCGCGCATGAAGTTCTCTACATTGTGTCTCCCATCCTCAGAGGGAGGGCTTGATCTCCCTGACATAAGGAAGTATCAACTCAGTGCCCATATGCGTGTGGTTGCTGACTGGATACAAGGTCCCGTTTCTCTCTGGCTTGATATAGAGAGCTCCATGTCTAAATTTCCTTTAAAGAATTTACTATTTTTAAAAAATACAAAAATACTTAAAATGGCTTGTACTAACCCACTTACAATTAACAGTGTTAAAGCCTGGCAAATTGTCCAAAAACTGGAAGGTAGATCTCAATTAACCTCGCTTTATACACCTCTTTGTGGAAATCCTCTTTTCTGCCTGGCGCTACGGACTCAGGCTTTCAAATTTGGTCAACTAAAGGTATTTCTGTGCTTTCTGATTTGATGGATGGACCTTTTTTGCTGTCCTTTGCTCAACTAATGGATAAATATCACATTGAGAAACGGGACTTTTTCCGCTATTTACAAGTTAGGGACTACGTTCACAAAAGTACAACTTTACTTTTGGACCAATCAGTCTCTGTTTGTGAAAAGATGCTATTCTCTCAAAAGTTTAAAATCACTATTAAAACCTCTTACAATTTGTTGAAAGAATATGTTATCTCAAATACGACTAACTTGAAAGGGGTCTGGGAAAAAGAATTGGGGCTGGAAATTACTGATGAGGGATGGGCTGATGCTTGGAAAAATGCTTCTACCTTAAGTGTTTGTAATAAGGTTAAAGCCCTACAACTTAAAATTTTACATCGCGCTCATATTTCTCCCTCCCAGCGACATAAATTTAGCTCACACCTTTCTCCGCTTTGTTTGAAGTGTAAAATAGAGACTGGCAGTCTTACACATTGTTACTGGACCTGTAGAGAAATACAACATTTTTGGTATGTTGTATATTGTGAGCTGGTCAAGATTTTACCCATGTTTGCAAATACGAAATGTGATCCGCTAAGCATGTTACTTGGAATAACAGACACTACTATCACAGGAAAATATGAATGCCAACTTTTTAAGATTCTTACATTTTGTGCAAGAAAGTGTGTACTCTTGAATTGGATATCTGACAAAGCTCCAAGCAAATCACAATGGATCAGAACAGTATTCGAGTATGTATCTCTGGATTTTTTAACCCACAAGATGCATGATAGAGAAACTGTTTTCCATAAGACATGGGACCCTTTTATGGCATACATTGGTGTAGATATCTCAGCAATTTTTTCTAGGGGTTTTATAATGTAAATGTTGATTTTCACTATGCTCTTTGTCAGTGTTGGGTGTAACTTGGTTGGATTGCAGTTTTGAGTAACTAGTAGTGTGGCTTGGTTGCGGTGGAAATACGTGGCTAAATTCTCTTAGTTACTTAGAAAAAAAAAACAAAAACAAAAACACATTTGTAGCTGGAACATGGCTCAGAATAATTTTTGTTGCTGATTTTGCTGAATTTGAGCCGATTTTGGCAACTCCTTTGTTGTTTGCCTCTGTTTGATTGCCAAAACGAAATTATAATCCAATTTTTGATTGATGTTTGTAATAATACACACAAAGTAATCCTAAAGTAGTGTCGCTGAATGACTAGATAGTATAACCAATTCAATTTATAAATAGTAATAAGTAATGAATGCTGTTTCAATACTTTTACCCCAACACTGATTTTTGTATGGTACTGTACTGTAGTAGCAGCTTTAGAGGAGCCGGAATGTTCCGTGTTTTGTTTTCTTTTTTGTTTGTTCGTTTGTTTATTCTTTTTTTTATGTGTGTATGAAAAACAAGAAAAACAATAAACATATTGTTTAAAAAAAAAATAAAAGAATTTAAGAGTTGAAAATATAAATAAATGTTTTAATGTTATAAATGTTTTTATGTTATTCCTTTAGTTCTGTTTGGTTGAACAGAAGCATGGAAATGCATAAACACAAAAACGCTTAAATTATCAAAGATTTTATGGGAAAAGTCATTTAAAAGTTGGGCTTTATTTTATCTTGTCTGAGATCTTTAGTAGACTCTGTCGCTCTAGTGGTAAAAACTCAGTGGATACACATTTCAATCAGACCTGAAGGTGTGTCGACATGCCCAGTAGAGCTGGCATTGACAATAAGAAAAGCATTGTGTTCATATAAGGGCTGTCAGTTTTATCGCGTTTTTATCGCGTTAACGCAAAACTATTTTAACGGCGACAATTTTTTTGACGCAAATTAATCGCATGTTTATTTTTCACCATTGAAACGCTCCAATGACGCGAGGTTCATAGAAAAATACAGAGCACAAGCAGAAAGAGACCTAGACAAGCTCTGCTGGCTCACTTTTGTGGACTTTGGTAACGTTTCCACTCGATCCCACGACTGTCTGAGCGAGATGTGTTTGTTTACCTCGGCTCCGTCCATGTGCAGCTCCATCAGCTGATGAGGAGGCTCCGTACATGTTTCCATCTTCCCGTGTCTTGATAAAGTCGCGGTCCGTGATCACTAAATGTGATGTTTGTTCACTCAGGTTGTTGAAACGATCCAATATCCAGAATAGTCTTTCAAAACTCCGGTAAAAACTTTCGTAGTTCTACTTTGGCTCCGTTAGCTTAGCAGTAAAGCTTGCTCATTTTAACTAACACTTCCTTTGAATCCTTCACAATAAAAGCTTCATAATCTCCAGCTGCAGAAAGCGCTTTATTGTGAAAGAGCAGTGTAATACATGCTTAGAATGAGTGAGACATCTCACTCCCACGATTTGGCCTAATGTTATGGGAATGCATTATTATAAAATAATAAAATATATTTAAAAAAATTATATATAAACATTATTTTACACTTCAAGAATGTAACAGATTCTACAAATAAAGACATAATAAACAGGAATTCAAGCTAAATATATTATTAGAATGTAAAATACATTAAAATATATAAAATAAAAACATTTAATTAAATGCGATTAATCGCGAGTTAACTCAAGACAATCATGCGATTAAAATGTTTAATCACTTGACAGCCCTAGTTCATATGTTTTAGAGTCAGAGTCAATGTTTTCTGTGTCCGATGAGTCTGGCAATAATCACTGAAAGTGATAAAAATCTTCTCCTGTGCTGTTGGACTTCTCCGCTGCTGCTCTGCTCTCACTCCACTCCATTTGTCCTCCATCATGTAAAATTACAGGACATTACTCTAACAAACCATAACCGTAAATCTGATGATATATGGACACCCGCGGACACTTTCTTTTTCCCGCCTGTCATTTAGCCTCCACTAAAAGGGACAGGCCGTTCTTTCAGGAGAAGAATTCCTCCCTGCAGGCTCCAAGAAATGTATGACCTTGGATTTGGTTTTAACCACGGCTCACACAAACACCGTAAATTTACAGCTGGGAACCGCTCTCTGAAAAGGAGTCGTAATTTGCCAAGGCCATAAGTCCAGTCAGCAGTCTCCCTTCTCATCACAGACCTGCTCCGCTAAAGTAAGCTAATCACTGCAAATGTCAAGTCACTACTTTGGCTGCAATAAATATTCAGATTTAAATGAACTAGCCTATTCAGCGAATGTACTGTATTTATGTAATGTGAGAAGATACATGGTGTGTCTTCAGTGAGCTACTTGATTCTACGTCGTACATTTGTGCTAAGCTAAAAGAAACTACAAACCAGGATCTACCTGAGCTAATCATGCAGCTAAGTTAGCAAAGAAAACGTTTTTAAAGGGGTACATGTGGCGAATGTGTGTCATCGGAGTCTTTATGACACAGGATGAAATCAGTTGAATGTTCCCTTTTTTTTTTTTTTTCACCAGGATAATTCTGCCACAAGACAGATATTATGTTTCAACTAAGCTCTTGAGTTTGAGCTTGGAGAAAACATGACTGACAGGTTCGAGGCCCAAAAGAGAGCCGCCCTCTTTTCACTTCTGGTCTGTGGTTATTCTAAGTTAAATGTTGCGACAATCACATTATGTGCAGAACATGTTGTACCCTGATTGAAAACTGTTGTTATCTCCCTTGTGTCCTGTTTTTAAAAAATGTTCCAAATCTCCTCTTAGCGCGCTTTTGCTCCACTTTTTTTTTACGACTGTAAAATTATAGTAAAAAACTTTTTTTCAAACTTTCAAAAAAAAAAAAAAAAAAAAAAAAAAAAAAAAAAAAAAAGATTTGTAAAATGTGAATCTAAACAAATCCAGTTTAGATTCACATTTTAGATGAAAAATGAACCATTTTCTAACTGATTCTCTGATAATCAGCTTTTTTATAAGTCTGTCAAAAGAATAAAACTCAGTCAGAACAGAAGTGGATTCACACATTTAAGCAAAACAAGTTTGAAAAATCAATAATCTACCATATTTTACAGCTGTCAAAGGTGGAGTAAAAGGCTCTAACAGAACATAGGAAGCACATTGTATGACAACGAAGGTTTGGATTAACAAATCATTGAAATATCTCCAAAAGCGTAGCAATGGTGGACAATTTAAAAACCAAAAGCTAGAAAGTGAAGTAAATCTTCACAAGCATTATTCGATCCCAAGCTAAAATGTTAGCTAACTTGACAGAGCTTTGTCAGAATGCTCACACTAAACACTGAACCACGTTTTAAACTACAATGCTTAAGAGCTAAAAGTGAGAAAGAGGGGCGGAGTCTAAAGGTAAAAGGAGCAGTGTGAATGGTCAGAACAAATATCTGCAGAGGGTCTTTGCAACCAGATACACTTTCCTAGGATAATCCATTTGTTTCCATGGTGATTTGACAGAGGAATAGAGCTTTGCACTGGTGTGTGCTGAAGCTGTACTTTGATGATGTCAGAATGAGGAAGAACCTCTAGGCCGTTGCACGCCTGACACTTGAGTAAAAAGCTAAATGCATATTTCAGTGGCATTGTCTTTGTGAGTCAGTCAGACGTATTACAAATGTGTCTTACATGTCCAGTGATGTTCTGTCTTATCAGATGCCTCGTGATGGTCACCTTTAGTGACAGTCGTGGATATATAAATCCCGCCCTGCCCGGACACTGTGTCCCGTGTGGAGCTCATGCGTCTTGGTCCTCGGCAGCTGGATCTACTCACCCGACTCTCTCACCGGGCTTTGAAACAGCAATCAGTGCTTTATACTGCAGGGAGGCCTCGTAAAAATGTCACTGTGGGGAATATATGACGCCGTATTTCAAGCTCCCCTCCCTATTTTTAAACACTGAGTTATGGCTGCAGAAATGTGGGCCCATTAAAGGTGATATGATGTATTTTCTGCCTTGTTCAAAAAGTCATTCATCACCGTGCACCAAAAGGAAAACTGCACTTACCCTCTCCGTTCTCTGGCCATCCTTCTGCCCCCCTCGCCCTCGCCCCGTCCTGTATGCTGTCTTAAGTAATTTACGACTCACCGGTAGTGCAACCTTCTGGCAGAAACTGCAAGAGCAGCTTGCTCGCTCTCCTGGATACTAAATAACGTTTTAGAAAAGATTCAACTTGGCCAAGTCATCTGCTGTAGCACATTACAGACAGACTGGAGCGCCTTGAAGGGAATGTGACTGCTGAAAGTACAAACACACACTGTACACTGTAGGTTTCATTCCTCTGTGGATCCAATATTGGAGCCTGTCCCAGCCTTTTCTCCGAGGGTCAAGGTTGAATCTTTTTCACTGCAGGCGTTTTCGATAAATGCAAACCACTTTGCCACCATTGATTTTCGAGTATAGCTGTCTATGCTTTGCAGGGGCCGGTCCAAATTCCATATTTCTTCACTTATAGACCGAGATTTGATTTTGAAACACATCACATCAATCAGCTTTCATCCTAAATAGTCATAAAGTGACTCACATGGCTTTTTGAGACAAGTTTGAAAAGACAGTTGTTCAATATGTCAATGAAACGTGCAGAGGTCAAATTAAAAAACTAATGCTTGCACAATAAAGCCAGTGGAGGATTTGACTAATAATGAAAATACAGGTTGGTTACCGCACCTTGAATTTGTAAATGGTTTTGTGTTTTATTCATTCAACTACACTTTTAATCTAGTTACCATTTCATCTGATGGAATGTGCGGTTTGTTTAGCTGTAAATAGGACACTGCATAAACCCCAGACAAAAACCTGAATCAAACTAGGCCGCCGTTTGTTTTCTTAGAACAAAACACCAAAAGTTGATGTCCCTTTGCTTCTTGTGGTATATCGTCCATCCGCCTTCCAACTGCATCTCCCCTGCAACTAGCGCTGGATCAAATAAAGGCAGAATAAATCTCTGGTAATGATTCCACCAGGAGAGCGCGGCTGTGTTTTGTTGTCACGGTGCCCCGGTGTCTCTCGCCGCAGGATTAATCTCTGGCGCTGAGGCAGTAGCTAAGGTCAGCAAGGGAAATATTTCATAAGTGTCAGTTTGGCTCGTAGCCCTCATGCTAGCCGAGGCACCATAACAAACGGCCGTACGTGGCTGTGTGATATATGAGCATACTTCACTTTCATGTATTCATCTGAGCCGCTGAATTACTGCCAGGCACACGCGGGGTGCTTTGTCACCACAAGGACTCGCCGTAGAAAATATTATCGGTCTAGGTCTGGAATGCATTTTCCATTACTGCCGCTGCAGCTGCTCACAGATATTCTTTTATTTTACTTTTTTGTACTTTAGGGAGTTTTATGAAAGGACTAAATGTTGCATTAAAACATCAAGTGCAAGCCAAAAAGCTGCATGGGCCGGTTTTCTGAGTCAGTCTTACACAAACCAAATGTGATTCTGTTTTAAGCAGAAACACAAAGAGCTGAGCTGTCTGTGTGGGACACTTTAAATATGTGATTATGATTCTTTGCTGTGATTGGTCAAGCAGCTGACAAGTCACCTAATCAGCTTGAAGTATTTCAATCAATGTCCCACCTTTTCCACACTTTCAACGGGGGAAGCTCCTGGTGGATAATGTGGAAAACCTCACCACATGGCTCAGTACGTTGGCAAAGTTCAGCCAAGTAACCAGTGAAAATGAGCACAAATGAAGATTAAAATTCAGATTTCAGGACATTCTGATTCTGAGTTGAAATCACTCTTTGCAGTGTAAGTAATGAAGGTTCACAAACATTATATACAGACAAAATCTCTCTCACCAGCTCTGATAAAACTCTAAGTTCATCTAAAAATGAATTTAAAATGGTGAAAGAGCACATTTTGTTCTTCAAACGTAATTATTGTTCAAGCAATGTGATTTTTGATTTGACAACTTCAGAAGTAAAAGTGGAAAATAAGTCTTTATCAACAGAATTGAGTGGGTTACTACTATAAACCTAGTTTTATATCAATCAAGAACAAGTTTGTGAATAAATGTTTAAAATCACAGGAAGTACATTGATAACATCACACAAAGGAAACATAGATTTGATCATCACAAAGTCTGCAAACTCTGTCCTCGTCTTGTCCTGGTCCAGACTCAGAGAAAGGACAAGCTCGTACTCGGCTCTTTGAGTTTTGGAACAAATGAACTTAATACAGCTCACGTGTGAATCTCACATTTCTACAATATTTAATCCAGTATAGTATTATATAAAACAGGCTGTTCTAGAACTATGAAATAATAAATGTGCTACAAAAGCAGATCATCATGATTATTTAAAACGACTCAAATCAGATACACTTTTACACTTGTGTCAGACAAGGCTCTAAACGCACACAAAACCTCTGGAAATCTTCATTTTGAAAGCACTTCTACTTTCTTCTAGTTTATTCTACCCAAAGAAGCAGAGTGTTTGAATGTTGAGGAGATATGAACAAGTCTCCTCCGATGCATCTCTGGTGAACGGGAAGAAGTTCTCACCCGACTCGAAAAGCAAACTTTCAATTGGAACAGGACTTGTATCGTGGGCAGTGACAGTTCACAAGTCTGTACGCTGTACGCAGGTTGACAAACGGCCAAACACATTTTCTTGACCCTGGTGTACTTTTGCTTCTCAGATGTGAATAAAGGTTAGCCATAATGCTAACAAGAAGCTGACTACATTGTACAACACGGAACACTGCAACCCACCTCACCTACAACAACGATACATCTGTGTCATTTACCTACGGGTACAAATAAAGTAACCTAACCTACTCTAAAGAAATAGTGCAGTGTCACATCTACACGTTCTCCAATGTGAGTCACACTAGTTGTTATTATGACCATATTTGTATTGTTTAAACTGCTCTCTCTTCATAATGTTAATGTTTGATAGTCATTGTGAAGTCGTAATAAGAAATAAATCATAAAAAGTAACTTTTTAAATTGCAAATTACTAAACATTGTGTTTTCAATTAATTCTGTTACATTCTGTTACGTTTGGTTATGTTCTGTTACATTCTGTTACATTCCTCACATTCTGTCACATTCTGTCACATTCTGTCACATTCTTCTTCTTTGTAACTTTCAGAAGCTGGTCAGTGAGATTAGCCGTCACATGAAGCTCCTGTTAACCAGCCAAACTAAAAACAAAACCAACTGATTTTCACCCAAACAGTTGCCTTGACAATACATCTGCACCGGAGCAAAACCGATTGAAAAGATTTCACAAACACATTTTTAAATGGAGATTTATTTTGAAGCTACACCATGCTAGCGCCACCTGCAGGCAAAGTGAGAATGTGTGGAAACAAGTGCAGTTGTGTTCTAGTGCAACATCAGTTCAAACTCAAACATGTTCCTGACTCATGGTTCAAAATCAGCTTCAGACTCCAACAACCCACATGAGAGAATCATGTGAGGCTCATTTGGCTTTCTGATTGGATAATCCTCTTGAAACCAAAACACTAAATGGAAACATCAATTTGAATCTAAGAAAAAGTCAGATTTACAATGAGTTTCAGTAAAAATCATGTTTCTCTTGTATCTGTGACAGCTCATGTTTAACAAATCTAAATCTTACTTAGCAGTCCTTTAAAATGTCTTTATCCACATCCAATAGTTTCTTATTGCATTGTACAGGTCTGTTTGTGCTGCAGGTCTAGATTTGTCTTTTTGACTTCAGTCGCTTCTGCTGCAGGACAGACTTATGAACATCTATTCAGGTGAAAACGAGTTTATTGTGTCTGGTGGACTAAAACTAATAAAACAACTGAAGCTTGACATGACCGCCCACTATATATTACCAAATGTCTTTGGTTCTAATTGGCTCTGTGTGAGTCAGGAGCATTAGAACTACATTTATTTTTAAGAGACCTACTGTGTTTTTTGTTTTTAATATTTTGTAAGAAACACATGCTGATCAGTAGTTTACTTTTGTTCATTGTTAAACACAAAGTTGATCTAAACCGGCTTAAAAACAGAAACAGCTCTACTGACTTCCTGTTCAAAACTGCAGAGCTGATAAGTCCCGCCTCCTCATTTTAAAATGTAACTGTAAAAAGCAAAATTTTTTTAAAAACTTTTTTTTCTTTTGCTGGAAAGTGTCTCTGGTACAGTTTTGAACCTTATATGCTTAACTTTGAGTTTTAATCTTTGGAATTATAACAGGTAAACGCAGACAAGTGGGCGGGGCTAGGTGGTAGGGGAAACACTTGAGCTGCAACTGAAGAACAAAACAAGATTACTCCAACATGTATGAATCAATTCAAATATAACTCTGAGTAAACTAATGATGAAGGAAGACCGTCATCACAAGGTTAATATCTTAGAAAAGTGAATTTGACAGAACAGGTCCTCTTTAAAATCTGTTTCTGCAGCTTTAGAAACTACAGACTTAGACTGAATACAACCTCAGCACATATTTGGTCTGAAACTCTTAATGTTGACATTTTTTGAAAACCTATAGGAGTTTATGATGGGGCGAGCTCTTTGTTTTTGTTTGAGCTAGCTCCTCTTAGCAAACTGAAAAAGCTTAGCTCACGCTGTCTTTTGAAAGCTGTGAAAAGTGCTCCTAAACTTATCTCGATGAATACATGAGGCTCAGAATGCATGTTTTTAGAACAGCTTAAGCCCCTTTCACACATAGACCCTTACACGGGAAAGTTCCTAGTATGTGGTCAAGTGTGAAAGCTCCAGAACGGAACACGGTATATTTTGTCCTGCCATTTGATCCGTATCGATACCTAGTAAGATTACCGGTAACAGTCACGAAACTAACGAAATGTGACTGCCGGTGCAATCCCCATGGCAACAGAACAACTCACAGACTCACAGAGAATGGAGCACGCTCTGCTCCGCTTCAAACCAGCCTTAAATCTGAAAGATTCAAAGTGATACGACATATCCTGCCCATCAGCTGACCTTGTAACAAAGAAAACACCTGTTTTATTTTACTAATAGGCTAGAAAACTCACCGAATGTACGCTTGGTCAGACTGAAGTCCAGAAAGTCTCTCAAATGCAGTCTTGACATCCTGTGTAAAGAGCGAGCTTGTCCCAAAACCAGACTCCGGTCCTGGTTCGCCAAACCACGGCAGCGGGTGGCGTCTTGTAGGGCTTCCTTCGTCTTGTGCATTGCAGTCCCGGTACAGACGGGCCAGAGGCTATCCTCCTTTCATGCGCGAGAGTGCCGGTAAGACAACACGGGGCCGTATCCTCGTCGCGAGCACGCGAGTACCGGTACAGACAGTCCGGAGCTGTTCCCTCCGTTCGTGAGTCCCGGTAGCATAGACCATGGATCCGTGGCACAGGGACCGTATCCTGTGCCACGGATCCATCATCCAGGTCCAAACTGGTCTGACGGCGGGTAAAGTGAGAGCTGTTGGCTCCTCCCTGTGCCAGGACTGAGCTTAGGACCATCAGCCACATTTAGTTAAAAAAAAAAAAAAAAAAACTTTTAAACAAATTTAAAAGTAGAAATGTGCTTTAGGCGAGTTTGTGTCCAAAGCGTTCCATGTTGCCGGGTCAGATGTGAATGGTGACGACATGGTATTGTTCCAGGATGATTTGCATATGTGAATGTGACCAAAAGGTGAATACTGGTAAACAAGACACTGTACTTTTACGGCTCATGTGTGAAGGGGCTTTAACAGCTTTGTGCCTTTCGACTTCTACAAAATACATCTTTATGTAAACTAATATATAAACAAACATAAGATTACAAACTTATAAACATTTTACCGTATTTCTTCCTCTACATTAAATTCTTCTGGGACTATCTCTTCCATCGCCATAACAACCAAAAATCTCATTCACTTTCCTTTGATAGTTTGTCCTTGTTTTTCATGCGACACATCTGAAATGTGGACAAGGGTTTTATCCAAACTGTGGTGAGTTTTCAGACCGAAATACTGCACAGACTAAAGCCTCTGATTGGCCGATAAAGCCTTGAGTGCAGGAAGTAGCTGTGACTCTTAACAGGCGTGAGGAATGTGCTGTGGCTGATGTCTTTGCACAGAGCTGTCACAGACCAGGCTCATGAATACCTTTATTGTGCTTCTATCAAACGTTGTCAGATAGATCAGTGGTGGGGAAAAACAACTTTGATGTCATCTGAAATTTCACACAACAATGTGGGACGATCTGATTTGGAGGCGGGCGGTGTGATTCTGATAACGTCTGGAGCTGAACACAAGAGAGTCTTTGTGTCAGTGGGAGAGAGCTTTGGGCTCTGCGTGGAGGCCTGTGTTTTAAACTATACTTACAGCTTTAAAAAGCTTCTTATTAGTAGGGACCAAGAAAAGCTCTAGTTGACTAAAGACTTAGGCTGCATTCACAATACAAACCGAACTGGGCTCGGCTCCATTGGGAACCAACATTGCAACATTGTATCTTGTTCTAAACTGGCTCGGTTCTGTTCACAATACACTTTTTACCAATGGAACCAGCAGCAGAGACACATCTGCTCCTCACCTGTGAGGCGCTGTGACAGAAACATGTTACGTCAGCAGCAAAGAAGACACCCGGCTCCTCTGCTAACAGCGGCTACAGCTAACTTACATCAGAAAACTCGCTGCTGGACATTAGCTTTATGTTTTTATGGATCTATCCACAACTTCTCTCACATTAACGGGACCAGAGTGAGTGACAGTTGAAGTGTCGGAGCACGGAAACTGTGGACTTTGACTTTAGAAGACGAGAGAGGAGGGCTAGGCATTTGGTTCCAAATCTGTACTCTGTTTGAGTAAATCTGGCTCTGAAGGTCTGTCTCTGCTCACTCGCTGTGTAACCAAATATTAGATGAATATAAACCATTTCCCGCAGTAATGTGAGCTGTATTTGCTTTTATCTAAGAGTTATAACTTTGTTATTTTTGTAAATAACGCAAGAAAACGGTGATATACAGTCATGTGATCATAATTCGAGCTGAATCATCCCCCGTCCTTCTCCTGTTACTTTCATGTGTTTTTGCGTATTATTTGTCTCATTATCCATCTCACACGAGTTTGTTGTGATTCTGAGCCTCACGTGTGTCTCAGCCTGGATCACATCACTTTTCACTTCCTGTTTTTTTTTTTTTGCTCTCAACCGCTCCAGAACCGAGCCGAGACCGACCTCTCCAACCGAACCAGATTTGGACATTTTGGACTGGATCAGAGTTCGTTTGCACGTTCACACCCAATCGAACCGAACTATCCAGGCAAACCAATCCTGATCCAGATCTAAAGTGTATTGTGAATGCAGCCTAAAGCTCTGAAGCAAATTATAATTTTTTTGTTTGTTTGTTGTATGTATTCGACCCAAACGGAGCTCAAAAGGACAAAAGAATTCAATGGAGTTCATACAGAAACAAAAATGTAAGCAAAATAAAACAATGTCTTTATGTTTAAAACGACTAGACCAACTCTTCAACTACATTCAAGCCTGTTTGTTGTTCAATCTAAGTCTATGAGTCGACTAAATACATTTTTAGTATTCTCATCACACGCGACCACAAAAAAATAACTGCAATTTCTAAAACAGCTGTTCTTCTAGATTCATTCATCTAAAAATGCATTACAACCTAACATTCTTTGTTTGTAACGGTCATAACCATTTTTTTCTTACAGTTTCAATGTAACAAAGCACTCAGTATGTTTCCTTCCAAAGAGAACGCTGATGTGATGCAATGTCTGGTGTGATGCTCGTGATAATTTTGTTTGTATAGTTACGAGCCCCTGAATACGTGTTTTTACACATGTTCCATTGTCAAACACTGACTGGCAAAAACACTTTAACAGATCTTTTGCCTGAGCAGCCAGTCCCTACAGGCTTTGACAGACACTTTACAAACCGTGAGGGTCTGGGAGCGGAGCGCCGAGGTTCAATGCCGTGGGCGGCCTTTCCGAGCGCTGAGTCAACCAATCACAGAAAATCCGGAAATTCCACCAAAACGGCGACATTTTTTGTAGCGCGAGGATTTTTTCAGTCTGAAGCCCCTCAACACAGTTTGTGTTCAGGTTTTAAGGAGTTGATAAGTTCATTGTTCAAAACAGAAGCATGAGCTGAATCAGCTACGTTCACCTTTTTGAATGTTTTGAAATGGGGATTAAAAGCAACTTCCGACTTTTTAGTGTCAGAATGGCCGTGCTTGATTGGATCATCTTAACTTTGGGAGACGACTTTATTGGCTAAGCGTCAGGTCCCAGACCCTTCTGCATTCAAACAGATCGGTAACAGAATGTAGGAGGGGCTGGCTGGTCAGGCAAACAGATCTTAGCGACACCCTGACAGCTGTGCAAAGATGAAGCGAATGGCGGTAAAGGAGCTAAACCCTGGAGGAAACTTAACTCTCCAGCCCTGGAGAAAACAGTCCAACCATGATCAAGGACCAAAACAGGAAAAGTCTAACATGACTCCACAGCCATAAATATATTGTTTAGTTTGATTTGTTGATATGAGGATGTCTTGTTTCAAGCTTTCTCATGATTAGGAGGTACTTGTCTGCCACTGTGGTTGCTTTGTCCAACAGAATGGAAAAAGTCACATATCGAAGTTTCTTGTGCAGCTGATTTGGACAGACTGCAGATATTTTATCGATTGTGTCTTTCATCGTGTTGAAAGTGACAGAGATAAGACAGGAACAGTTTTATTCTTATCAATGACAAAGTCCACACAAGTTTTAAGCACGCAGACTTGATCAACTGCTTTCCAATGCGCCTTTTTAGCTTTTACAATGAGCAGTGCACATTCCTATGAAGCCTGCCCTTTCAAACTCTAATGTCCTGATGTTACCATGCCGTCGTGACAGTGCCAGATGCCTTTTCCGTTCATGGTGCTTTGTTTGCTGGTGTCGTAGCAGTTTGGAGAGCTTCATGCTGTCTTTAGCAAGTGTTTCACCACAAACAACGCATGCTGCAAGAAAACTGTTGTGTGCGTCATTAAAACCATAGGTTTCAGGAAACTGTCTAAATACTGTTGTGTTTTCTTTTTCGTTTGGTTTTTCAGACAATAGATCTTGACATACATCACTTCATAACTGCAAACTTGTCACCTTTCGGCGAAAATCGCCGTTTTGAACTCCTCAAGGGTCATTTACGTGAATCGTGCAGATCTGCAATAAAAATATTTAGGGGAGCGGGTCTAGGGCCGAGACCCGTATGTCATCGGGTCCAGAAGCCGCGCGGGCCGTGTCAGTCACTGTACATACGGCGTGAGCCAGCGGCAGCAGCTGATAGCTCACACTGATGCACACAGACTCTCCCGCGGACATGGATGTACCAGTCCCAAGTCTCGCGCGACCGCGGACATTGATCTGTGAGCCCCAAACCCGCGCGCTCGAGCAGCTCCGACAAAGTATAAGCAGCGCGCGTTGCGAGGGGCTTGTGTGTTTGTGTGTGTGCGGGAACCATGGATCTATTATATTATCAACAGGAACACGAAAGGAAGAGGGGATGAAAGGAGAGTTAGGAGACAATATAGCAACTCTTTTTGCCAAAAAAAATAAAAATAAATCTAGAAACAAATACAAATAAAAATAAATAAATATTATAATAATAGACCTTATAATAATAATATTAATAATAAGAATATAAGAATAATCATGTTAGCCCAGAGGGGCACCCTACAACATTGTGATAAATATGAAAACATAATGCCTAAATAAATAATACATGAAAAATATCAGATAGCCTAGATTTAATAATTTTCTCACTTAGAAATATGCATTTTATTTAAGCATATCTATAACCAACTAGAACTAAAACCAAAATCAGTACAATTTTTATGTTATTGTCAGTGAAGAAAATTCATAAATATTTTTACGTAGTAGTAGTTGTAGTTTTATTAGAAATTGTTGTTGTTGTTGTAAAAATAGAAAAAATCCCAGGCTATAGGTAATATAGTCAGTTTCTCCATTCTCTTACTTTAGTTTTCTGTTTCACTTAACATTATGCTCCCAAATCTCCCTAAAATCCACTAAAGCAGTGTCTCCAGCCTGTAGCTGCCTCTTTACCTGTTTCTAAGTAGCTCCCCAAAGAAACTTGAAATCATATACATATCAAACTTTTAATGTGAAATTAAATGAATTACATATTTTTTACCATTTAAATGTTGAAGATAACTGCACTAAAATTATTAAAAATTGATAGATGCCATTTGAATTCCATTTATTATTGAATTTCACCTTTTAAAATCTGAAACCATTTCAGGAACCATCTGGTTGGGAAGCACTGGGCTAGAATCCAGAAATATCATGCATTTATATGTTACATTATATCTACATCCACTCTTATCCAAGACTTCTAAAAATGCACCAGAATGCAGAAAATAATGTCTGTTCTTTCAAAATGTTTCTGTGGGGGAACCCCAGACCCCCCCTTCATATGTGGGAAACACGCAGAACCTTCTAGTTATGTCTGTCTGGGCTGAGCCTCAGATGTCCCCAGACCCTTTAAACAGCTCTACTCCTCATGAAGTACTGTTTCAAAAGGCTTTACTTCAGTATGTTTATTTGTCACAGTAATAACCATTAAACAGCAAGTATTTAATTACGAATTGAATTGCGCCGTGTCGCGACAAACTGTCACCTTTTTCATCACTCATGAGTTTGCAGGTATGATCACTACAGCTCGTCTGGCTGACAAAACATGTTCCTTTATGTACGTTTCTCCTCCAAATTGTAAAGCGTACAGACAATAAATATCTTAAGCATAAAAATATATATTATTGTTATTTATTTATTTTTCAGAGCCTCAAAGCAGATGAAGCTACGACCCCGGACCCCAGGTTTGGAGACACTGGACTAAAATACTTAACGCAAAACTATTTTAACGGCGATAATTTTTTTGACGCAAATTAATCGCATGTTTATTTTTCACCATTAAAACAAGGTTCATGGAAAAACACACAGCACAAGCAGAAAGAGTCTTAGACAAGTCTCTGCTGGCTCACTTTTGTACACTTTGGTAACGTTTCCACTTGGTCCCAAGACTGTCTGAGCGAGATGTGTTTGTTTACCTCGGCTTAGTCCATGTGCAGTTTGATCAGCTGATGAGGAGGGCTCCGTACATGTTCCTATCTTCCAATGTCTCGATAAAGTCACGGTCCACGGTCTCTAAATGTGATGTTTGTCCACTCAAGTTGTTGAAAATATCCAATATCCAGAATAGTAAAACCTTTCAAAGTTCTAGTTTTGGCTCCGCTAGCTATTGGTAAAGCTTTGCTAGTTCTAACTAACACTTCCTTTGAATCCTTCAAAATAAAAGCCTCATAATCTCCAGCTGCAGAAAGTCTTTATTGTGAAAGAGCAGTGTAATAAATGCTTAGAATGAGTGAGACAAACCAATACCACGATTTAAAATAAAAACATTTAATTAAATGCGATTAATAGCAAGTTAACTCAAGATAATCATGCGATTAATCATGATTAAAAATTTTATTTGCTTTACAGCCCTAATATATATATATATATATATATATATATATATATATATATATAGATAGATAGATAGATAGATAGATAGATAGATAGATAGATAGATAGATAGATAGATTTACAGTGGAGACAGTTAAGAGATGTCATCCTCCACATCAACACTTTGTAAAGCATCTGTGACCGACAAACCATCGACATGAACGTCACACTGGACACATTCCTACAGTTTTCTGCTCAGACATGTTCATTCTTTGTTGTTTGTTCTTTCTGCTCCTGTGATTTTGTAGATAAGTGTTCTGACAAAAGTGAACAGAACAAACTAAACTCACTGAACATGTGAGTGTGTGAGCTGTTCTGAGAAACTGTGAAAGAGTGAAAATTGTTGCAAATGTTGTGAGCACCACAGCCTTTGAATCAAAACAAACCAAGTTTTAAAAATGTGTCAAACTGGTTGAGAAAAACAGACGATAAAACACAACTTCTCCAGACTGAGATTCATTTGTTTGAAGTGTGAATCCAAAGACGACTGAAGTGAACCTCTGGTCACTGTGTCTGAATCTGTACTAAAGCTTCACACGGGTACACCTGAAGAGTGTGTGAGGGTTCCTCTATTTCAAATGAAAAACTTGTGTGAGCTTTTTGCTAATTGATTTTTAGAATAAGAACAAGTTGGTCAAAGTGGTTGAGAAAAACTCGGATCTATTAATATGTAGAAATAGAAGAGGTCAGACACTTAAAAGAATATAAATTAACTTGGACTGGACTTGGACTTGTGGGGCATTGACTTGGACTGGACTTGGACTTGTGGGGCATTGACTTGGACTGGACTTGGACTTGAGGCCAAAACCTCGAGACTTCAAAAACAGTGACTTGGTTCCATTTTGGCTTCTTTATTCCCAAATTACCAAAACAGAAAATTGTTCATATTTTCAGGTGCGGCAGAAAAGCAGGATGTGGCTTCGGAAACAAAAGTGCCAATCTTCTGAGGGAAGCCTATTATCCCAGTGTGATTATGAGGCAGACAGGTGGAGGACAGGTAGGCAGCGAGCAGACGGAACGCTTTGACAACACAGACACAATCTCCTTTAAACCTGTGCGATTGTGCTGTCGAGAACTGCTCTGTCGCTGACACGCTCAAATACAGTGCAGACAGCTAGATGGATGTGTGCGATTTAAACAGCGCTCTCAAGTCTGCAGAACGGCCCGTGTTTGTTATTACAGGCGCATATGCACTTGTGAGCACACGCACGGTGAACTACAAGAGGATTAGAGCTGTACGTCAAAGAGAGAGAGGCAGGCGCTAAGATAAACCAGCCAGACAACCAAAAGACAAGTTTGTAACAGGATGAAAAATGCAGGAGGTGGTTCATTGTGGTTGGAGACGTTTTAATTGTCAGATTTTGATATATATATTATACAATATAAAATCAGTATATATTTATATTTTTTTTATTTTTTTTTATATTTATATTTTATATTTTATATATATATACCACCAATAATAAAAGTCTCATAATCTCCAGCTGCAAGAAGGGCTTTATTGTGAAAGAGCAGTGTAATAAATGCTTATAATGAGAGAGACACGTCAATACTACGATTTGGCCTAATGTTATGGGAAACCATTATTAGAAAATAATAAATATTTACTAAATTATTATATAGAAACATTATTTTATTATTTTATTACATTATTTAACATTATTCAAGAGTGTAACAGATTCTACAAATAAAGACTAATAAACAGGAATTAACCCTAGAACACTATCGCTATAAAAAGTTACACTATCACTTTTGCCGGGTAATTTTCACCCGATATAATATACCCAAAAAAGTACTTGTCATAAAAAATAGATCAAAATATGACAACACTTGTTAAATTACAGTGGTTTTATTTTATTTTCAGCTGTGGTATGTTTAACAAAATAAAACATGCTCGAAAATTACTGAACATTTTGATTTTGAGAACAAAAAAATTCCTAAAAAAAAATACTGATACAGGAAACTTGGTCTTTGGTCGACCCATTCCTGAGACATGTGAGACTTCACTGGTGAAGGCACAGACTCCTGGGCACGCAAACACTACAGGAGAGAGGAACAAAAACTTGGTATTTTTTCATTGTGTAAAAATAACCACTTCATTAAAATATTGTTTTCACCATAAGAATTCACTTTGAAATCACCACTTTGTGATATATATTCATAATTCATATAAATAGCTAGCTACTATGTAACTTTTGGCAAAAAAAAAAAAAAGTAAGCGTACATTACCCTCTATCACTGTTGTCGGGTGAAAATCACCCGAAAGCAAACCTGTGTTCCTCACTAGCTGAGACGTCAGAGACACTAATCCTGCCACAGAATGAAGCTGGAGTTGACCAGGGACAGTAAATATGATGAGTCTGAATGTTGTCACTCTTGACATGTTGCAGGATAGCTTGATTTTAAACACTAACACTATCACTGGTGAAATCCACCCAAAACGTACATTACCCTCTTTCACTATCGCCAGGTGAAAATCACCCGAAAGCAAGTCTGTAGGAAAAAGTGGGCTTTGGGGGAGGGAAACACCCACACCATCATAGAAGTCAAAAACAATAGTGAAGCTCCCAGGGACTCATGGTGCTCAGAAAAATGCAACATATTGAAAATCATGTAAATACATTTGCTCGGGTGAAATTCACCCGGCGATAGTGCTCTAGGGTTAAAGCTAAATATAGTATTAGAATGTAAAATACATTCAATTCAATTTAATTCAATTCAATTTATTTTTGTATAGCCCAAAATCACGACGATCCGTCATCTCGAAGGACTTCACAGGATGGCAAAAGTGTAGGTGTCCGTGCGGGGAGGGACCAGGTCCTGACAACCAGGGGGGGGCCTCGCCACTGGAACGTCCTAGAACACACTCCCAAAGGGGAGTGGGACAGGAACAACAAGATTAAAAATAGTCTCTAGATAAAAGAAGATACAGAAAAAGTTAAGATAAAATGTAGTAGGAAGGCTAAAGCAAGAACACAGAATAAGAGAAGGAAAACATAATAAAACAAGGTAATAATAAAATTTTAAATTTTAAGAATTGTAAAATAGAAATATGAATAATAGTTAAAATAGATAAAAAAGTTTTCTTTCCTTGCTTCTCCTCCCTCAGCCCCCCAACGCCCGGCCACGCCCCATCCCGCCCCCAGACCATCCGACCCCCAAGCCACCAGAAACCCCCAGCCTACAGCAGCCCACCGGTCCCAGGTCCCAGCCAGACCCAGCAGGAGCCAAAATAAAATCGCCAAATAAAAACACATAAGAATCGCCAAACAGAAAACATTAAAAAATCTAAAATAAAAACATTTGTTTAAATGTGATTAATCGCGAGTTAACTCAAGACAATCCTGCATTAATCGCGATAAAAAAAAAATATTTTTCAGACAGTTCTGTCCTCCTGATGGTATAAAGTTTTATAGGGTTATAATATATATATATATAATATATATATTTTAATATATATATATATAATATTATATATATATATATATAGTAGTATACAGAATATTGCAGCAAATTCTTTTGAGCTGCTTATTTTACATTAAATTCACTGTCAATTCAAGTATTTTGTAGGAGTCTGCTAGTCTCCACTCTGTATCCACACAGGTCCTTTGGAAGCGTTTGACTCTAAATGCCACGTCGGTAACACTTCATCAAACTGTCCCATCCACCTCTTTCCTTTTGCTTTTATTACCGCTGGAGCTAAGCTAACACAAAACGCTCAACAGACCCCGCCTCAGGCCTCTACATCCCCATTCCACACACCCCATAAGTCAGTCACAGATAATTAAATAGGAGTTATTTACACTGCTGGTCCCTCCTCTGGCACTTTTATCATTTCTCGCTCTTTCGTTTTTTTGTACAGTGCACCAGGCCAGACCCTGTCAACGTTTTGGCCGCCGCTGCCATCGTAAGAACTTGAAACGAAGTATAAATGTGTGTTATGAGCTAATATCAACGTCAACAGCCCTCATTAAGCCATCATTTAAACTCTTTTCAGCGCACCCCAGTCCCCAAGTGCTCCGAAGACAAATGAGCTAAAGGTGGCTTCCAGATTGCCAGGTTTTTAAGATTTCAGTGTCTGACTGTCAAGGTTATATATTTGTTTTGGAGCAGAGTGATGGCAGCCATTACAAAACTCGGTGGGGTCATAAATCACTGCATGGCACCCACAGTTTCAATCCAACTCGCACTGTTCAGTCAATGGAAACTCACCGCTACAAGCACAGACCAAGCATTGACACTGGTCCTTGAACCTGCTCTTGAGAATCATCTCTCTCTGATCTGTTAATGGTGGCTGGTTGTGATGAATGTAATTTAAACAGCACACATTCTCTGACGTCTGTTCTAATGACTTGACCAATTGGACTAAGATTTAGGACTTGAAGACCAGTGACACTGAGTTTTGCTGAGATGATTTGATACTTCTCAAAAAATAAAATGTGAAATTCTACATGAACAAACTGAAACATTACGTAGTGCAAAGAGCTCCCTATCCCCAAACGTGGCACACTGCAAAAACTATACACACTATATAGACTTGGAATCAGACATTTAATCTGGATTTGGGTCAGTTGCTTATGCAATGTAGAATATTGCTCTTGTTTCAAAGCGTTTCTAACAGGCTATATGTGATCATCTTCTTAACCCAATGGCAAATATTTTGGCTCAAAAAAAGGTTTAAATGTCGTGAAATCAGTTCAAAACCGTTTGAAACAAAAACATTGATCCTGGTCCCCAACTCGAATGGAGCCGAACTGAGTCAAAATGCTTGAAATTAGGCTTAATTACTTTTACATCAAATCAAAACTGTTTTAATGTTTTGTCTTACAGTGCTAACAAGCAAATCCAGACCTATTTTATGAACTTTTACATAAACTCATTTTGATTGATGTAAAAGTATTTTGAAATGTTTAGTCCCAACTCTGATTCCATAAAACTGACTCTGCAGGTTTTGCATTGAACTTGAACTTTTCAAAGCTTTTAGTTCTAGCCGTTTGTAGCCACGTTTACAACTAGCCACAGCAAGTGTCTTTCCAGGACAACAGATGGAAATGAGCTGTAAGGCTAGAATCTGGTCCAAGCCTTTGTGCTTCATGTAATTGTACATTGTTCTTCATAAACTCTACCTTGCATTAATGTAGATGAGATATTCAGCCTTTGACAACCTGCAACCAGACCTTTTTTCTGTTTCTTTAGTGTAACAGACTCACAGTACATTAAAGGGATTCCCAACATTTTCCCAAGAGATGTCAAGATAGTGACACTCAGGAGCATGTTTAAGGCCCAAGAACAACGCAGACACCGCAGAAGATTTGTGCTTTCATTACAGTAACTCCTCACATTTGAACCGTGCTAACAATGCATCTAAAGTACTCTGTCATTTTTCCACTTCACGCTGTTTTTTTTTTTTTATCAGAATAGCCAACGTCAAAGTGCCACTTTTAGCCTTTGTAAAGTGTGTGTGTGGGTTTAGGCTCACGTCACGCTGTCGTCACACTGTCACTGCAGCAGCACAAAGCCTGAATCACCACACGACAGCTGCAAAGAGCAACTCTGAGCATTACAACCAAGTAAATGCACTTTGAAGAATTTGGGTTTGTGAAGCTTTAGCTTTGCTCACATGTTCTTATATTTGTCTGTACTAAGTTTCTTTGCTAATGCAGCATTAGCGTGTAGGCTAACAACAGGCGACATAGTGGATGCATTTACTGTCAGCTAATAAACAAAGTGTATGAATTCATTCAGTATTTCTGCAGAGAGTGTCAGTCTCCTGATGGTATGTAAAACACACATCTTAAACCAGGTGTGACACCTGTGTGAAGCTGGCCCCATCAAACCCACATCTGCACAAAAACTGGCAATAGTTTGTGCTTCGTTTGTGCAACGTCTTGTGTGAATGCAATCCAGCCTTTCAGGAAGTTTCAAAGAGCTGCAAATGGCTTTGATTGGTAGTGCTGTTTTGTGCAACAAACACATTTATATGTTTTTTGTTTTGTTTGGCAGCAATGACATTATTTCTGTCGGACAGTTAGCAGCAGCATGAGAAAATCAGAATAAAATGGCTTATACAGTGGTCCCTTGCTCTATTGCGGTTCACTTTCATTGAATGTGTATTGTTTTATTTTGATTTCCTATTATTCATAATTGCTCAAATTAATAATCTTGGATGACTGTTGTTGTGATTTTGGGCTATACAAAAATAAATTGATTGATTGATTTACTTTCCGCGGCTTCGCTGTTTCGCAGATTTTTTTTTTTTTTAGTGCAATTTTGCTTTTTTTTTGTTTTTTTTTCAGTGCTTGGTCCTATAGACGTGGCTGTAAGCTGCTTTTCTCTCAAGCGCACTGTTTGAGGCGGTGTCACATCGCAGCATTCACAGGCAACAGCACAGATGCTCTTTTAGAAAACTTGAGACAGTTTGGATCATGCAGGGGAAGCTGACCTGACGCTCGGATGTTTCTCCAGGTGAGGATTTGACTCTTTGAGCTTGTAGTTACCATGATAAGTTTGTTCACGTTGGAACGTCATTTGTGTAGTTCAGAGATGTGTTTGAGGAGCATGTTGTGACTTCTCTAGAGTCCAGATGTGTTCATGGCTGTCGGCTCTGGAGCCTGTGTGATCCGTGGCTCTGCGGTCGGCTGTGGAGCACAGCGGGACGGGCAACGTGCCAAAAGCAGAGCAGGCGAACACACACAGCACCGTCCCTCTTTAAACGTCACAAAAACGACTCGCGCTGTTGTATCTGCGGTGAACATGTGTTCAGTGCATTATTACCTGTAGAAAGACACTAAACATCAGAACCAGGCAGGTTAGCACTGAAATTTTTGGTAAAAAATGAAGATCACTACTTTCGCCTTTCACGGGTTACTTTTGGAACCTAACCCCCGCGATAAACGAGGGACCACTGTATTGAGCAGCATAAAATGATTGACCCCACTTGGGTTGTTTTGAAGCTTTTTGAAGCTTTCACAACCGTTAATATCTCAAAAACTACAGCTGCCCAAATAAAAGTTTTTAGTCTTATTTTAGGGGCGCTACTGAAAAGTTCAACTAACTGCTTTTAGTTGATCAGTGGCACCATGCTTTATTTTGTTCCCACTTAATTCAAAAGAAAAAAAAAAGCTCTTGTGCTTCCGGTTCCATCAGTGTTTTGTTCACACATCACCACAATGACCCTGCGCCTCCATCACCTGAAACAGCCCCAGGACCTCCACCTCTGTCCATGCTGAGCTCTTTAACGGGAAAGTTTGTCTCAATAAAACATCCAGGACAGGAAGCAGCCATCAGTCACCGACACGCCGAAACAGCTGTTCAGGGGCCACTTCAAGGGCCCACATGAAAGAGGCCCTTCCCCGGCTCCCTTCATCCATTCTCTGGCAGCTTTTGTGTTCCTGCTCCTGGGGCCCGCCTCGCTTCTAAAGACATACCCCCTGGAGATGTGCATGTAACCCTAACCCACCCACACTGCACTCAGACATGGACCGAGACTTTGGGGCATTTCATATTTTCATATTATATATATATATATATATATATATATATATATATTATATTTTTTTTTTTTTTTTTTCTTTTTACAATATTTTTCTAAATGTGTTTCCCTTTCGTGTGTTATTTAAATGAAACCAATGTATTGCTCAATATGAAAAAGCACAAAATAAACACTTTATTTCATAACGTGAAATAAACACGAGCTTTGTTGAAGCCACATTTTCTTAGGTGTAATGGGTTGTTTGGGTCTGAGGCTTGTGGAAATTACGATTAGGATCAGACTTCGTAAAATATTCATTAATATTAACACATCTTTACAACCACCATAGAAATGAACTGGGACTGCTGCACGGGTCAAGTTTACGCAACAAGACGAAATTGTGCTAATCATACACTCCTGACATGACCTGTTATGTTGTGGTGTAGATGTTGTTTTAGCATTTAGGCAAAGAGAATCTCTGACAAGTTTGTTGGAATGCAAACAACAAACACAATTTTATTTAAATACCGTCCAAACAAGGGTCCAAGGGCCAAACTTGACCCTCCAGTGGGACTGATTTGGATAGATACTTTGGTTTGAGTATCTATTTTTATTATCTATTATATTTGGCCAGACCAGCTCACCAAAGCCTGATCCCGTCAGATCTCAGAAGCTAAGCAGGGTTGGGCCTGGGCAGTACTCGGATGGGAGACTGCAGGGGAACCTCAGGTGCCATAGTGGGACAACAGAGGAGAAACGCCTTGTTGTGTGCTAATGCAGCCTCGTTCTGTCAGTCTGCCCCAGGGCAGCTGTGGCGACAATAGTAGCTTACCACCGCCAGTATGGAATAAATGAACAACGCAAAATGTGAAGCGTCTTTAGGTGCCTTGAAAAGTATAAATCCAATGCATTATTATTATATTTATATGTCGATATTTTCCGATACACTTTCGGGTTTATTTTAAAATATTTGTACATTTCACTGTAAAATGCAGATTATTGTATAAATATTAAATTAACTCTGATGCCCTGCAGAAGGAATATTTCCAAGGAACAAAATCTTTACTTAGTTTGAGCTTGTGTTTGTTTATTTATAAAATGATGCTGCACCGAAACGATTCACCACAACCATGTGGACCGTTACACCCCTAACAACCACCCTGGCCAACACCAACAACCAACCCACCACCAACCAACCACTCCCACTAGCACATCCAACAACCAATCACAACCACCACCCACAACTAACCACCAATCACAACCACCAACCACACCTAACCACAATCACAACACCAACCACATCCAACAACCAATCACAACCACCAACCACATCTAACCACCAATCACAACCACCAACCACAACCACCAATCACAACCACCAACCACACTAACCACCAATCACAACCACAACCACATCCAACAACCAATCACAACCACCAACCACATCAACCACCAATCACAACCACCAACCACACTAACCACCAATCACAACCACCAACCACACCTAACCACCAATCACAACCACCAACCACATCCAACAACAATCACAACCACCAACCACATCACCAATCAAACCACCAACACAACCACAAACAACCACCAACCACCAATCACAACCACCAACCACACAACCACCAACAACACAACCACACAACACAATCACAACCACCAACCACATCTAACACCAATCACAACCACCAACCACACTAACCACCAATCACAACCACCAACCACACAACCACCAATCACACCACCAACCACACCAACCACCAATCACAACCACCAACCACATCCAACAACCAATCACAACCACCAACCCACACCAACCACCAATCACAACCAACCAACCACACCAACCACCAATCAACACCACCAAACACATCCAACCACCAATCAACACCACCAAACACATCCAACCACCAATCACAACCACCAACCACACCCAACCACCAATCAACACCACCAAACACATCCAACCACCCAATCACAACCACATCCAACACCAATCACAACCACCAACCACACCCAACCACCAATCCAACCCACCAACCACATCCAACCACCAATCACAACCACACCCAAGAACCAATCACAACCACCAACCACACCAACACCAATCAACAACCACCAAACAAAAAATCACAACCACCACCACATCCAACAACCAATCACAACCACCAACCACACCTAACCACACCCACTCTCGCAATTACAGCTAGGAAATATATCTAACTTTAGATAATCCTAAAAAGGATTCTGGAACAATGACATAATAAAAAGGCTGTACAACACAAACATAAACAAAACACACAAGTCACACACACACTCAGAACATGGACCAGAGGAGATAGATAGATAAAAATAAATACGATAAAAATAAAAATAAACACGAGTAGAAACATGACATTTTCATCCATTTTAACTTGAGTACTCACTCATTGGTGTCTTAACAAAATATATATTAGAAACTGAACTTTCTTTTTTTTTTAACATCCAAATCAACCACAACAAGCTAAGGCTTGGCAGAGGGGCCAACATCAAGGGCTGAATTGTATTAAATAAAGTTTATTTGCTCTGAGATTTATGATAAAAGCTTCTTTAACGAGGTTTTAGGGGAATGGACTTGATATTTGAAATTCTAAAACAATGTAAAATGTATTAAAATAAATACTAAAACATCAGCACGCCAAATCAGTCCCAATGGAGGGTCATGTTTGGCCCTTGGGCCCTAGTTTGGTTGGTATTTAATAAAAATTGTACGTGTTTTCTGTTTGCTTTCCAAGAAATTATTCTTTGTCAGAGATTTTCTATTTTGCCTGAAAGCTGTCAGGCCCAGGCAAAGTAGATAATACCACATATTTTCTACTTTTAATCGATTATCAACTTTGCATGAAACTTAGACACTGTCTTGTGAGATCGGGTTGGACAGTTATGTGTTTCCCACATTAAGAATTAAGTTCAAGCTACAGGCTGTAAAGGTAAATTACACTTTATTCTTAACCAAGTCCAAACTCCAGACCTACGCCGGGCTCACACTGCCTCCAGTCCAGATCCAGATCCAGATCTGGTTGTTCCTTGAAACGGAAACAATCCGGACGACCGGAGCAGAGCCGCATGGCTCGTCGGACCAGACGGATTGTGGTGTGAGAGCCTCTCATTACTTTCCAAGAAACAGAAAGCCTCCGTACGCCGGACCAGAGTACGGCTGGATCCAGTGTGAGCCCGGCGCTACACTTACCCATGTCTATAGGACGCCAAGAAAATATAGTGTCTATTGTACACCTTTCATAGCATGTCAAGTCACTGTGAAAGTGAAAGTGTTAGTATCAGTGTGAGCATGTTTGCTAAAGCATTTTTTTTTATTATTTTTATTAGACAACAGTGTAAAAAAATGAAAATAAACAATTAGGCTAAACTATGTGCATCATATTTACAAAAAATGCCTATTTTACACATATAATATCTCAAAGAAATACATTTAGTTTATTTTTTTCTTGCTAAATTTAGTCATGATTTGTGGCCGTGCTTTAGATTTAAAGGTGCAAATATGGCAGCGGCAGAAGGAATATTGGTATCGACTCAGAATTTTTATGGACCCATCCCTACCAAGACTAAAGTTTTTGCGTGATATGTTTCTTTTAGTTCAAGTCTTTACACCCAGCTAAATAACAAGTTTAATATCATTCCAGACTTTTTTGTGAAGCTAACAACTTCCCGTGAGTTTTCCCAGTTCATTTAGCTCACTTTACAAAGCCATAAACCCCCTACTGTCCCTTTAACTGGCTCCTTCAGCTTTCAACCAGCAGCTCCAGATCCGCTTGTTTAGAGTGGCAAAGGAGGTTTACACGTCTGCAGCCGAGGTGAGGACAGACACGCTAAAACAAACACATCCAGCGCCACGTACAGTACTTAGGCGCGTTGTCTTTTGTGCCCCGATGCATTGTGGGATGTGTGGTCATTGAGGCGTATGATGACTGATGCTTTGGTCTAATGGTGACAGGTGAGACAGAAGCGGTGCTGAGTGAGGCCGGACTAACTTCATTCTAAACAAATGACAGGGAAGCTTCAGGCAACCATGTCAAACGTGAGAGTCAAGTAGTGACGGCAAGATGTGAGGTTTTTCTTAGTAAGTTGGGTGGTATGTATGGTAGATTTGTCATTATTTTAGATTGGATTGACATATATTATAAGTCATTCTACACGCGCATAGTGTGCACTTGCATTAAATGCACGTGCACCACGTACAGTTCATTTCAATGGTGAATGTTAAGACGTGTTATTATTCATGAAGACTAACACAATCCTAATCCTAAACTTAACCAACTCCAAGCCTAAGAGCTAAACCTACCCATTTTTGTAGCTTCAGACTTAAATTTAGCCTTTAATCCATTGAAAAACCTCGTGTTTGTCGTCAACCACTAGGGGTGTCCAGACCACGCCAGAAAAAACAAGCTTGTAATTGCACGCCAAAACAGGCAGAGGGCGTCGTCGTGACACGCAATTTGCCATGGCGAGCTTTTTTACGCAGTCCATGAGAACATGTTACAACATTCCGTCTCGCATGTTAGTGACTTGATTTTCCCGCTCTGCTTTGCACAGTCGTGGATTAAACCATGATTTTTCAGGGCAGAGAACAGAGCAGCAGCACAGCGGCTCCGAGTGACCAAACCCGAGTCTAAATGACCGCGCTGAGAGAGAGAAGAGAGTGAAAGACCTACGATGTTAAGATCTATCCATTTAAACTATGCTTGTGCACGCAGAAAAAGTTAGAGGAATAGCCAATCAGACAAGGACTGTATGTGAAAGTGTGACGTTATTGGCTGTTATGAGAGCTGCGTGTTGAGCGGAGGAGCAGCGTCGGAAGAAGGGAAAAACATCAATAAGACTACGCTGGGATTGATAGAACACTGAAAATTAGGCTATGAAACACAGTCTTTGTTATTGTTTTATCCCCCTACAAATAATACAAGATAAAAGCAGAAGGAGGGATGGGAAAGTATCAGCAGAGAGAGAGACGGACAAACCAGAGGTAGGGAACAGAAACTTTACTAGACCCTCTTCTTTCTGCTGAGCCAACTACTAAGGGATGTATTTCAGTATTGTACAAATCTATTTGGTTAGCAGTATTTATATCGTCTAATGGAGTTAAAATGCATGGGAGGAGTGTCTTAATATTCTTATTTCTGAACAACAATGGAGACATGAATTGTCACTTGTTTATTTATCCTCCATTTGTGCTCGTCACAGACTTATTCAGTGTAAAGTTATTTATAGAATTCACTACACCAATGCTAGGCAGGCCAGAATGTATTCGCCTGTTAGTGACGCTTGTGGCAGATGCAGTTTTGCCCGCTAACCATGCTCATATGTCTTATTATTATTATTATTATTATTATTATTATTATTATTATTATTATTATTATTATTATTATTATTATTATTATTATTATTAATAATAATTTCTTCTTCTTATTCTTGTTATTATTATTATAAATGTTCAATACATAAAATTTGGGAAAGAAAAAAAAAACACAAAGACACACTTCCAGTGTTAGCACTTAATGACATCACAAGGTGGAACTGTTTTCAGGCTGAAAGATTACAAAAAATAAAATAAAATACAAAATAAAATACAAACTCAAGTGTAAGGTTGGGTAAGGTACAGAAAGGTCTTATGACCTGGTTTGGAACATTGTCCATTTTGCTTTGATTTATTGAAGTTCATATCAACCATATTTTGACAAGAAATACAACCCTAATACTCAATACCTTTTCCCACTGCAGAATAGGCCTATTGAACTAGGCTCTAGTCCTTCATTTTTTTTATTATTATTTTTTTTAAATAGTTTTTGCAAAAACTTGAGGCCAAACTCTGCAGGGACTTTTTAGCTCCTGCTCAGTGCAGGTACTTTCCAGTCAGACCAGGAACCTTTTGAGTGACACAAATACTTTTACAACATTAACTTTGTTTGGAAACATGTTTTTTATATTTTGACATTTAGATACACTTTCCTTATCTTTGAGGAATCTGTAGCTCCAAAATAATTGTTTATTGGAAATGGTAACTATTTTAGGAATAACAGTGAACAGTAGAGTTTTATTGTTGTTTTAGTGATTTTATTTAGCTTAATTGTACATCATAGTTAAGTGACATACAACTTTTGTTGTACATCACTTAAAAAACTACTTTTTTTCTGAGACAACTTAATATTCTATTGAAATGTTCCATTGTATCTCATAAAAGTGCAAAGAGAATAAATGAAGTTAAGCTGACAATCAAACTGAGGGGCCACTTTTCATAAACTTTAAAGATTTATTGATGACAAAAGCATAATTCCCTGTCTGTGTTTTATGCAGCTGGATGAGATGCAAAGGCATGATTAGATGACAGACTTTGGTGTATGTCACACATGCCGCTACATGACTTATGGCGCACTCGCGCTTTGATAAAAGGCTCAAAGGAGGTCACTGACACACATTCGCCCACATTCATTATTCCGCTCTGAAAAGGGAAGGAGCTGACACGGTGGTCACGCCCCCTCTGTGTCGTTGGTCCCGCCCTGCTGCTCTGTGATTGGTGCGCAGCTTGTCTTTGAGGTGCCCTCCCTCTGTCGGTTCGTCCGTGTGATCGGAGCCAGTCGCAGTAGTTGCAGAGGGACAGATCCGGGAACACGGGAGGACTGCTCCACGCTCACTCCTCTGACTGCGGGATATTCTTCTCCACTGGCTTCTTTCGTCATTCAATCCCTGATTCTGGATAAAGGATTATTCGAAAGGGGTGTCTTTTTTCGAGCTTTAGAGACACTTTGGGCACGACACGGAGGACACGCGTTCCATTGGAATTATTTTCTGTTCTGAGTTGGTTGCTATGCGTCGAGGCTCGTAAATGCGATTCAAACCCGTGCCTTTGAATCCAAATGAGAGATCTCTCCTGCGGATCTGAAGCAGCTGACGCGCCTTTACGCAGCCCATCTCCAGAGCGCAGCGCTGAACCAGAGCGGACAGGACCGCGCCTGTCTGCCTCCGTGTCTCCGCTCTCACCCACGGACCCGTCCCGACAAGCCAAAAGGTTACTCATACGGATCGTAAAATGTTGACGGCGCACAGCGGCCACTTGCTGCACCCGGAGTACCTCCAGCCTCTCACGTCCGCTCCCGTCAGTATAGAAGTGAGTACAAACTCCTCCAATGCTCAGTTTATCAGTCAAGTTCTACGGTGGTTGTAATGTCATGATGATTAATGAGTGCGCGCCCAGGCAGTAATACAATTTATGAGGGCATGTGCGCCATTTTACGCACTGCTATTCTTTGGCAAGTTTGAAAAAGGGGGGCACATATATATATATATATATATATATATATATATATATATATATATATATATATATTATATATATATATATATATATATATATATATATATATATATATATTTTTTTTTTTTTTTATTTTGTTTAATTGCATGTTTCTATTTTCCCTGCTGTTCTTAAAATGTGCGTTGCAACACTGGAATTTCCCCATTGTGGGACAATAAAGGATATCTTATCTTATACACACACACACACACAAAATATTGAATATATATATTCAAAATATTGAATATATATATATATATATATATATATATATATATATATATCTATATATATATATATATATATACACAAATTATATTGTATGTATGTATGTGTGCATATATATATATATATATATATATATATATATATATATATATATATATATATATATATATATATATATATATATATATATATATATAAATGTATTATTTTTGTTGTATTTTAATCATTCTCAGCAAGTCTTCCCTTTCTGTGCAACATATTTTGCTTTCAGATGGGTTGTTTTCTCTCATGATAGAGATGTTGTTTGTTTTGGTCCCGTTCTTCAGTAAACATCAGACTCATGTGCCTGCTCTGTTTTGTTTTGCTCTTAGCTGGATGCCAAGAAGAGTCCCCTGGCTCTGCTGGCCCAGACCTGTTCTCAGATTGGCAAACCCGACCCTCCGTCTTCTTCCAAGCTGTCGTCTCTGTCCTCGTCCAGCCTCGACAAAGAGGTTTCCAGTCGGTCCAAGAGCGGAGAGCAGCATCACTCTCCTGAGGACAAGTCCAGCTTTAAGCCTTACTCCAAATCCTCGGGCGAATCTCGAAAGGACGTCATTGTGACAAAGAGCTCATCTGAGAAGTCATTCAGGCTCCCTAATGGCAGCTCCAACAGCAGCTCTGCGTCATGTCCGCCCTTCCCTCCTCACGCCTGTTCCCCCAGCTCTCATCTCCTCCGCTGCACGCTCAAAGCCACAGACAGAGCCAGTCCCCCTCCGCCCGATCCCCCCCACACCCCCCGCACTATGACCGGACGCCCCCAGCTCAGAGCAACCTGCCTCGGACTCTTCCAACAGCAGTGGAGGCAAGAAGGACTTGGACACCTCTAAATCAGTTCTGGATGGAGCGCAATTGGCCAACTCTAGCCATGTCCGGGCCAGTGCTAACTCTAGCAACGCAAGCTCTGCCAGCAGCCCTCGACCGGAAAGCAAGTCTGACCCACAGTCCTCGTCTCAGTCTGGAATCAGCTCCGGACACATTGCGCCTGTCTCTCCTTTTAAACCCGGACACTCAGTCTTCCCCTTACCCTCGGCATCTATGGGCTACCACGGCTCTGTTATAGGGGCCTACGCTGGGTATCCTTCACAGTTTGTCCCAAGTTTGGACCCTACTAAATCTGGTTTGGGCCTAGGACTTCCAGGAAAGCACCCAAGCTCCAGCCCACTAACAGGTGCATCCCCTCCCTCTCTAATGCAAGGCCTCTGTCGGGACCCATACTGTCTCACCTACCCCAACGGTCACCATTTAGGAGGCAGTAACTGTAACTCCTGCGTGCATGACCCCTCCTCAATAAAATCCACCTTTCCTTTGGTCTACCCATCGCACCCTTTGCACTCGATTCACTCCGGTGGCCTTTCCTCTAGCAGCACGCCGGGGTCCCTCTCCCACCCGCTCTACACGTACGGCTTCATGCTGCCAAACGACCCCCTGCCCCACGCCTGTAACTGGGTGTCTGTGGGCGGGCCGTGTGACAAGCGATTCGCCACTTCAGAGGAGCTGCTGGCACATTTGCGCACGCACACGGCTCTACCCGGAATTGTGGACAGTAAAATGTTGTATCCATCTTCTGTGTCTTCTTCCGCGTCTTGTCACCTGCACCTGCCTCCTCCAAGCAGCCCAGGCACGCTCCCCAGCTCCTTCTCGTTACGTGGGTCTCCAGGGCTAGGTTTAGCTCGCTATCACCCCTACAGCAAGTCCCATCTCCCCAGCCCAGGACTGCCAATGCCCTCCATCCCATCCTCGTCTCCGTATTACTCTCCGTACGCGCTCTACTCGCAAAGACTCGGCTCGGCGTCCGCTTTGGGATACCAGTAATGCTAATGCTATACTAACATCCAAGGACTGTTTTGGGACTAAGGAAAAAACAGCTGAAGGATGGATGGGGGGTGAGCAGCACAATAAGTGACTTGAAAGACAATATGTGGAGCTTGAAAATTACACAATGTGGCTTTATTACAAGTCTTTATTTTGTTTAGCTATTTGTCTCCCACAAAGGAAAAATCTGTATTTATTTTTTACTCAAACGCTTGCTATTCAACTTTGGGGGGGGGTTATTATTTTATTTTCAGATTAAATCGGTATCCAGTTATGCCTACTGTACATTATAAAAACCTTGCTCCATGCCAAACATGGGCTGGTTTTGTTCATTCGCAGGCTGGTGTTTTGCTAACTTTGGGAGATGCATGTCAACAACATGTCATTGTTTTTACCTGTACATATGCAAAGATGTCATATTTTTCCAAGCTCATTTTTGGGGGATTTGGGGTCAACAAGGCAAATGGTACAAAGAAACAAAAGTATGATATAAATAAAATGAATGATGGCTGTGCTATCTGATAAGAACAAATCTTATTTTATTAAATAAAAGAAACAATTTACAATGTACTTAGCTGTTTCTACCCTCATTCTTTTCTACCTTGTCATTTGGATGTACCGTATAGAGGGATTAGGTCGTCTACAGAAAGATCCACTGTTCATACTGAGTTGGACTTGACAACGAAGCAGGCAGCTGTTTGGTCTGGACCAGTCTGAACTATGGAAGCTTGAGACCTTGTTTTTCTCTGTGTTCTTTCACCTTAGTGTAACGTGTTTGAGTTTCATTCAGCAGCAGAACTTTAGTTTCCTCACCAGCACACACATTCTGTGTTGAAATCATTCTGGGCAGGTTAGGGTTAAGCACATTGTGAGAAGAAAGAAAAATAAACTAATGTAATAATAATTCTGATAAACCAGATCATTCGTTCCATTTCATGGTTCACTGTGGAACGTTTTACTGGAGGATGTGCCACATCAGGAAAAGTGACTCCATTCACACTGACAATGTATGTTCTTACAAATATTATGAGTATTTAGACACATTATTGACTAAGATAAAGTAAAGAGTGTTTGTCAGACAGGAACAGGTAAAGAAACAACGCTCCTGGACAAAAAGAATTGAATTAAGATAAGAGGACAGAATGTAAATGTGTTTAGTTCTATGGTGTTGAACATTGGAGACAAGGGGTGAAAAAAGTGACAATAAGATAAGATAAACTTTATTGTCCCACTAGGGGAAATTTGTCTTGGGCACGTAGTGCTAGTGCATATACATAATGCACCTTTAAACATTGCATAGATTGGTTTATGCCATTCATATTCCCATATTTTGTATTTTAATTGATTTAATATTTTATTAAATGAAGAAGACAAGGCTTCTTTCAGTCACTCCCTCGTTTAATCGATCAGTTGCTTAATATGCAAAAGTCAAGAAAATAAGAGATTTGTTCACAATTTGACCCAGATCGAGGTTTTCTGAAGTTGTCCTTGTTTATTTACAAATCAAATAATAAGTCCATTCAACATTTGACTCACTGTCCAGGTCATTGGTTTCAACAGTTTCAAAGAGACAGACCTTCTTTTCTCAGCTCATGACATGTTTTGGAACCCATGTTTAGACCAATTAACAATGATTCAATTACCAATCAATCAGTCAAGTTCCTCTCTAAAATATGTTAAGAGATTTACTGTGTGTGTTTTAACAAGAACAATAACTGAAATGTTTCTTGTAAGTTTTATCTTCAGATAACATCTTTACTGACCCTAACACAAACCTGGACTGAATCTTCAGGCACAATCTGATCTGTGCGTGTATGCATGCGTGTGTGCAGCGGTGTCGTGAGCAGGCCCGTCCCTCTTTCTGACTGTAGGTGACTGTAGGTGACTGTAGGTGACTGCAGGTGACTGTAGGTGACTGTAGGTGACTGTAGGTGACTGCAGGTGACTGTAGGTGACTGCAGGTGACTGCAGGTGACTGTAGGTGACTGCAGGTGACTGTAGGTGACTGCAGGTGACTGCAGGTGACTGTAGGTGACTGTAGGTGACTGTAGGTGACTGTAGGTGACTGTAGGTGACTGCAGGTGTCGGTGACTGTAGGTGACTGTAGGTGACTGTAGGTGACTGCGGTGACTGTAGGTGACTGTAGGTGACTGCAGGTGACTGTAGGTGACTGTAGGTGACTGCGGGTGACTGTAGGTGACTGTAGGTGACTGTCGTGTCGGTGACTGTAGGTGACTGCAGGTGCCTGTAGGTGACTGTAGGTGACTGTAGGTGACTGTCGGTGTCGGTGACTGTAGGTGACTGCAGGTGACTGTAGGTGACTGTAGGTGACTGTCGGTGTCGGTGACTGTAGGTGACTGTCGGTGACTGTAGGTGACTGCAGGTGACTGTAGGTGACTGCAGGTGCCTGTAGGTGACTGTAGGTGACTGTCGGTGTCGGTGACTGTAGGTGACTGTAGGTGACTGTCGGTGTCGGTGACTGTAGGTGACTGCAGGTGACTGTAGGTGACTGTAGGTGACTGTCGGTGTCGGTGACTGTAGGTGACTGTAGGTGACTGTCGGTGTCGGTGACTGTAGGTGACTGCAGGTGACTGTAGGTGACTGCAGGTGTCGGTGACTGTAGGTGACTGTAGGTGACTGCGGTGACTGTAGGTGACTGTCGGTGTCGGTGACTGTAGGTGACTGCAGGTGACTGTAGGTGACTGCAGGTGACTGTAGGTGACTGCAGGTGCCTGTAGGTGACTGCAGGTGACTGTAGGTGACTGTCGGTGTCGGTGACTGTAGGTGACTGTAGGTGACTGTCGGTGTCGGTGACTGTAGGTGACTGTAGGTGACTGCAGGTGACTGCAGGTGACTGTAGCTGACTGCAGGTGACTGTAGGTGACTGTAGGTGACTGCAGGTGACTGTAGGTGACTGTAGGTGACTGCAGGTGACTGTAGGTGACTGTAGCTGACTGCAGGTGACTGTAGGTGACTGCAGGTGACTGTAGGTGACTGTAGGTGACTGCAGGTGACTGCAGGTGACTGCGGGTGACTGCAGGTGACTGTAGGTGACTGTAGGTGACTGCGGGTGACTGCAGGTGACTGTGGGTGACTGTAAGAGATGGACAATTTAAAACAACGGGACACTCAAATGTCACAGAAAGGTTTTTTTGTGTGTGTTAAAAATCAATTTCCCCCCAGGACAGATATTTTGTTAATGTATCTGTTCAGAAGAAATGGACAACATCTAATAATGTCGTGTTTGTTCATGTTAGCTTTGTGGCTAACAGCTGTTAGCATACATCTGTGAAAAAGTTTCAAACACATGGTAGTGGCTCTGAATGCAGCAGGTAAGAGAGCTAAACTTGGATTGAAGTAAAAGGTTTTGGTCGGTTTTGATATTGAAGCTCAGTAACCTCACATATGCTCAGAACGTGTGTTTCCTCGTGTTGATCATGTCGTCCGCTTAGGAGCTGAGAATCACTCTGCATGTTCTCCCCTCCGGTTTCCCCCAACACTAAAACATGTACAATGGGCAGAGTGATGCATTGCTTTTTTCAGTAACTAACGTCATTCGTTATTTGGAGTTGGGGAACCTGATTTTCAGACAGTCAGAAATCGGAATGATTTTTACTAATATCCACAGGGATGTTCATGGTTTAGGCTTAGACTTGCACCAGCAGAGGACGCTAACTGCCCCTGAACAGCTCAGGCGTCTGTCCAAGTGGAAAAAAACTACAAAATCACCGTTTCTCTCATAAAGACAGTGTTTATGTGTCAGTGACCCATTTTTTCTCCACGTCCCAAACTGTTTTGTGTGTTGAAATCTTTTGCTTGTGATATATATTTTGGTTTGCTGTGTGTATTTTAAAGGATGTTATGGAGGGAATAGATTGGTGGACCACGCCCCTGTCAGAACTGATCCAGCCTAGGCTTGGACTGAAAACAAAACTTATGAATGAATAGGGGGAGGGCGAGGAAAGACAAGCAAGGGGACAAAACGCTGGAATGAGAGGAAACGAGCCGTGGGGCAGCCGAGGAGGACGCTGTCAACGCTTGCAAGACCAGCTGGTGAAGGACTGTGCGTGAGACGGACCGGCTTGGAGTGGGCAGGTGACACAGCACCGCTTCTGAAGAGCTAAGTACTGGGACGTGTCCATACCTACCTGTTTTGCATGTTATGCTGTATGTTGCCGCCACTGTTTGAGGCTGCTGCTTTTCAGTGATATTGCTGCACTGGAGGACGCACCAACTGGGCCGCGCTGTATTGACTCCACGCCGAGGACCAAAGAGAGGGCAGGAGACCCAGCACCGCTTCCAAAGAGCTAAGTGCAGGGATGTGTCCATACCTGTCTCGCATGTTGTGCTGTATGTTGCTGCCATTGTTTGAGGCTACTCCTTTCCAGTGATACCGGGACGCACCGGACGGGGGCAGCAAGTAACGGGTCCAGTGCTGGAGACGGATAACGCGGTGCGGAGATATCCTGAGTGCTCCACAGACTTAATAATAATAATAATAATAATAATAATAACTTTATTTATAAAGCGCTTTTCCTACATAAAATGCAACACAAAGTGCTTTACAGTGGATTAAAAACCGTCCCCATTAAATACATTATGACTTCAATCAACGCGCCGTATAAGCTAAGTAAAGGAACGTGTTCATGCTTACCTGGCTGTTGCTGATCCCTGCCGCTAATGTTTGAGGCTCTTCTGTTTCCATAGTGCGCTGGAATTGTGGTGGCCGGAAGGGGGTGCTGCAGCAGAGGAGCAACCGCCGCAACTACCAGAGACTTTTTTAGAAACATTTTAGAATAGCGGCCCCTATCCTGGACAAACTGGAACTCAGCCACATATTTTAGTTTAGAATTTTTAGAATTGTTTTTATCCAAACTTTATTCTAAATTAAATTTTGTAAAAAAAAAAATTAATCTCTTTTAATCATTATTTAACAGTGGTAGAAGCTGGTGAGAGAACCCTCCTTTTGGGTGACATATGGACTGATTGCCATCATGCAAGCTTTTAGTCTCTTGGATTTTCTGTTGGAGAAGAAAACAGAGTGGATTAGTCAGCTTTTGTCAATAGCAAGCAGCTAACACGGCATAACACGGGAACTCCTTATTTACGAGTGATTGTATTGAAGTAGAAGTAGAACAAAGCAGCGGTGGTACAACACGTCCAGTGGAAAGTACTTCACTGATTATTGACTCATATCCACATTATCTACATCCAAAAAAGTCAGCTTCTCTAAATCAATCAATCAATCAATCAATCCAACACTTCAATAGCAACTTTGACACTGAAACTGTGGCACAGAAGATCAGAGGCAACATTTGTGGCTTTAATATGAGATAAACATACTTTTTATTTTGTACTGCTATATAGTGAGTCATACACTGAAAAAAAGTGATTCTGGATCATAATTTGTATTATTCTATAAGAATTAAAAGTACATATTTAAATAAACACATTTATGTGTGAAACTTCTTAAGTTAGTTGATACTTTAACTAGTGACGGGAGTATCAATACTGATACTGAAGTACTGATAAGTGGATATTGACTCTTTAAAATCTCAGTATTGATGCTCATGCAAATATAATTTCCATATGCAAATGTTCAATTATTGTGGTCATTTCCTCATTGTTGTGTGTCAGTCTCACATCAGCTTCAGCTAACTACCTGTTCCTGCTGAATTGTTTGTTATGAGCACCTAGCTTATTACAACTGTCTTATTACAAGAAAAATAAAGATGAATTGTTTTTTTTTTTTTTTGGGGTGCACGGTAGCAGAGTGGTTAGAGCTCTGGCTTCCCAATAAGGAGGTCGTGGGTTCGACTCCCGGGTCGGACCATATCAACATCTCACGATCTCTCTGGTGGAGTTTGCATGTTCTCCTGTGTCACCGTGGTTTTCTCCGGGTACTCCGGTTTCCTCCCACCTCCAAAAACATGCATGTTTAGGTTAATTGGGCATCACTGTAAATTTCCCTTAGTGAGTGAATGAATGAGAGAGTGAATGGTTGTCTGTGTAACCCTGCGGCAAGTTGGCCACTGTCCAGGGTGTTCCCCGCCTAAGGCCCAAAGTCACTGGATAGGCTCCAGTCACCCGCGACCCCTAACGGATTAAGCGGTAGAAAATGAATGAATGAATGAATGTTTGTTATTTTTTTTAATGCCTTCATCTGTAAGGATGTACTGGTATCAAATATCAGTACCAAAAAAATCCCCCCAGATTTTTCAAAGAACTATGGTCTGTGGGCTTAAAACAGAACTGGCCCAAGAACTTATGTTTAGTAAATTGAAAATAAGTCAAAATTGCTCTGTTCTATAACTAACTAAGGCTAATGGTACGTTCAGACATGGGGCGTCAAATACGCGCCAGACGCCTAGCATTGAACGCAGAAAACAAGCCAAGAAGCTGCGTCAGACGCGCGAATAAAACACGTTGTTCACAGGCGTCTATTCACTTCAACGTCATAAAAAGGAGGAGCTCTCGGTTCTCTGGTGCGAGCCGATGCGAGGAAACCAAATCAGGAAACTGGAAACTGCAGGTGCGATTTGTCGCCAAGTTTATGAATCTGAATAAACATCAGTGTTTGTCTGTCCAGCGATCCTGGTTAAAAGCACAAATCCTCTTGAAATCAGACCGACAAAACTCTGTCCATTCAGTTGTTTTTGAGAAATGAAGCCTTATCCGCGCGTGGTCCGTGAAACTGCAGCCTCCTGTTTACGGATATCTTAGTTACCTAATGTAACTGTAGTTCTATGAGTATGTGCGTAGCCCTCTACGGGCTTCGCTATTGGCTAACACTCGAGGCAGCGCCTCGCACCTGAAGATCAAACAATGTACCGCTCCAATCATGGGGACGTGGTTCCCCCACTGGCCGTATATAAGGCCCTGTCCACTATCGCTCGCCCTTCTTGAACTCTAGCACAGTGGAAGACATGCCTGCTGGGCCTGCAGGTAGAGGGCTACGCACATACTCATAGAACTAGTTACATTAGGTAACTAAGATTTCTATGTCGTATGTGCTACGCCCTCTACGGGCTTCGCTATTGGCATACCCTACGCGAAGGCCGTAGGATCAATGTACTCCCAGCAGGCATGCATGATTGGAGCGCACCCACAAACCTACTTCGTACCAAGTACAGAGAGGCAGCGGGCAAGGTTGAAACCAGATGGAGAGAAGGCACATAGTCCTGCCCGGACCTGCCACAACCACCCGCATGAAAAAGAAACAAAGGTGATGAAAGGCCGCCTCTCCCAAGAGCGCCAAGTCACCACAAGAAAAGCATCCAGAAGGAGTGCTAATGCATTGATGAACTGGTCGCCTCTCCCAAGAGCACCAGGACACCACCACAAAAGTATCCAGAAGGAGTACGAACGAAGGTGAACAGGCCGCCTCTCCCAAGAGCACCAAGAACACCCAGGCAAAAGCCTCCAGAAGAAGACGCTGAGACTGGAAGCAATGCGCAGGTCGCCTCTCCAAAAAGCGCCTGAGGCACATCGCCAACAAAGAGGAAAGTCCTTAGGCCGTCACCTCATGTCGACTCATCCGGCCCGCGATAGAGGACCAAATGAGTCACTGACCGCACTGTCACATCCAACAGATATGACTGCACAAACGTCGACGAGTAGCTGAAGAGGTGGCCACACACCAGGTAAAACGAGCTCTGATGAGTGCAGGAGGGGAAAGCCCCTCTGCCTCGTCAGTCATGTGACCCGCCTGGCACACCCAGTGGGCTGAGCGCTGCGAAGAGAGAGCAGTGCCTCGATCCTTCGCATCAAAACCCACAAATAACTGGTCAGAATACCTAAAGCCAGCCGTGCAGTGCAGGAAGCGGCGAAATGCCCTGATCGGACATGACAGGTGACACCGTTCATCCTCCGCTGACGCATGTGGATGACAACGCTGTCCCAAGCGGATGACCCTGGACATCCTAGGCTGGAAAGCCTGGTTCGGCCATAACTCCACCAAGCCTCCATCACCGCTGAAGAACATGCAAGAAGGGTGGATGGAGTGGACGCATAATTCCCTTGCCCTCTTGGCAGAGGCGATCACCAAAAACGTCTTAAACGATAAGCAGCTGAGCTCAGCGCGATCCAGGGCTCAAAAGGTGGACCCGAGAGGCCCTCTAACAGACCTGCAGTTCCCAAGGGGCGGCAGAACTTCTGGGGGTGGGTTCGGACCAGGGCCGGTTCTTGACCACTGACTTTGGGTGGGCAAGCAGAAATTTTGAGTGGGCAAATATAAAATTAACACGGTCCCACTTTTTTGTGGAAAAAGTGACTTGTATCAATCAAACAGCACAACAGTAGGTATTACAAACTATTCTTTTACACAAATGTTAAATGTAAATTGGATGTGGGGTTTATTTGCTTAGACTGTGCACTTACACTACAGTTTTTTCAATCGCTTTGACACAGTTTGCCATTCTAAAAGTCAATTTACAAAACAGCTCACAAGGAAAACTAAACGGAGGTTCAGTTTTCCAAAACTAACTTTTGTCTCAAGGTAAATTTCGTTTTACAATCAAAACTCACACATTCTTCAGGTGTTTTCATGTGTTTTCTCCTTCATATGACTTTACAGCTCAGAAGCTGTGAATATGATTCTGGAAAAGTTGTGCTTTTTATCTACAGTAAATGCAGACATATTTGTACAAAGAAAACAACAAACATGACTTACATTTAGGATTACTTTCTGATTTGTGATAGTATTTTATCCAACTATTTACAGTTTGTAGTGCATCTGTGTGACTGACAAACCATTAAACGAACATCACACTGGAAATATAGTTTATATTTGATACATTCTACAGAATGTTTTCTTATCACACTATTGTCTCAATGTCTTGATGTGAGTTAAAAACAAACAGTTTTATGGCTAAAGCCTTTACCTACAGGTCTGTAGTGTTGGAGAAACCAACTAAACTCACTGAACATGTGAGTTTGTGAATGAGAGATAAACAAATGACGAGACTACCTCAGCTTTTGATGAGATAAATGTTGGAATCAAGTGATCAAACCAAAGTTTCAAAAGTGTGTCAAAGCAGTTGAGAAAAACTCTAAAATGCACAGTAAATGTTTAAATCAAGGCTTAAGATTGTCCTTTTTAAATGTGCCTATGAATGAAATTGTTTTAATTTATATCTTAAATATTTTGCACTGTTTCTATGTATGTACTTTAATAGTTTTAAATTTTTATAGTTGCATTAAATATATTTTATTGCTGGAAAGTTTATGGGTTGCATTTGTAGGAAAAGTACTTTATTATTATGATCATGATTATGACTATTTCACATCTGCAGATACAAGACTAGGTTTTCATTTACATTATTAATGCTTTCACAATTTTATGTCGTTAGCAGTTTTAAATGCAGTCTAAGTTATAATAACAAATAAATAATCAATTAAGATTTACATTCCTCATTCCAGTGGCATGTGTCTATTGGCGTGACGTGACTGAGTGAAAATAGTTTGACACATGAGTTTCCCACAGTACGCGCGTCCTCGCTGCTCCAGGGGGCGGGTCAGGACCTGGCCTGGACCACAACGAACCATCCGCAGCTCGCCGGGCTTGTGCACCGATTCCAGCCTCTTCGTATAAAACCGAGCCGTGGATTAAGAGTTTGGAGAAGCGGGTGCTTTGCTTTAAGTCACGGACGGCACCGGTAGCGTTTCTACAGAAGTTCCAAACGAACTAAAAAGCGCAACGCTCACCGCACGCACGAGGATCGTGAGCACGCACGGACTGAAGTGAGGCGAACACGAAGAAATAAATTAACGCGCTGCTTTGGATACTTTGCTGGCCTTTGCTTCTCCGCCACGTTCCCGCACTTGGAAAGTTTTACGATTTGATTCACGGAACAATGCGGACATGAAGAGCTAATGCGAGGAAGAGCCCATCAGGACAGCGTGAGGACGAGGTCTGGACTTCAGTGCGGGGAGCGACACACACACGGTAAACCACACACACCTACACACTCTCCTCTGTCCTCTGTGTGTCTGCGCGTATAGAGGACGATTCCTGTGGCGTTTGTTTAACCCAAATCGATCTTTAAACCGTGCGTAATGACGCACCGCCTCGACATAAGCCCAGATCAGCGCTCTTATGAAGGCCCGTACAGACAGGATGCGATGAGCGACAAATGTCGCTTGAAAACCCATTCATGTGTATGTGTCTGTCAGCGGAGGAGCGACCTGTCGTGCCGCCAACCAAAGCAGAGAAATAACGGCTTTGAGAGGCAGTGCCGCTCTCGCTCCAGCTAGATTTCATTTAACTGGAGCGACGCGAGTGGAGAGCACAGGGCTTCATTTGGCAAAGTTAACAAGGAGACAGAGGTGTTTTGGGCTGATTCCAGCAGGATTAGTTCTCTTGTCCATGATCACTTACACAACAAGCACTGAGATTGTTCAGAATAATATAATTCACAGCAGCTTTCCCCGCCCACTTCCTCATTGGTTTGCGCGTGTCCTCGCTCCACCGGGCGAAACTACAGCGACAGATCGCGTCCTGTCTGTACGGGCCTTTACACGAATGAGGACTGACAGTCATATTTACACCAGCAGTGTGAGAAAGTAAAAATATATATGATAAAAGTGTGGACTGCAGTTGAACAGTGCTATGCTTGTTGTGTTGACACTCTGCACACACGCGCCTGAACGGCGGACAGACCGGTTTGTTGCTGCCCAATCTGATATGCGTTGCATCTCGGCGGCAGAGGGCGATTGGGTGGGCAGAGCATCCGTCTTGGTGGGCACTGCCCACCCTTGTCTATGGCTATAGCCGGCCCCGGTTCGGACTGAGCGCACCCCGTAAGAAGCGCTTAACGAAAGGATGGTTATGGGCCAGGAAACCACCAAAAACCAATGCAGCCGAAAGCAATGGCCGCAGCAAAGATGCCCAAGGTCGAAGCCGATCGGCCTTTGGCCAGGAGACCCTGACAAAAACCCAAGACCTCCTGAATAGTGCAGGAGAGGGGATCCACTGACCTCTCCGTGCACCATGTGGCAAACAACTGCCATCATAGCCTGTAGGCCCTAATCGTCGAAGGTGCACGGCCTCCTTGAATAGTTGAGACTACAGCAGAAGGGAGGCCTAAGCCTAACCACCTTCCTTCTCGGCTTCCAAACCCAGAGCCTGTGGCCTAGGATTGGATGTGAGTAAAGGGATCATTGGGCCTGAGTCAGCGTGTCTGGCGAGTCCGGGAGGGGCCAAGGTCCCCCCTGTGCCATGGACACCAAGTCCGGGTACCACCCGGCACTTGGACTGTCCGGGGCCATTTGTAGCCTGTCTCTCCTGACTCTGTGGAGCAGTGGAGGGAGGAGCCGGAGGGGGAAATGCATAAAGAAGACCCCTCGGCAAAAGTCGGTGCGCCAACGCGTCAACGCCCAGAGGAGGCTCGTCCCCTGGTCTGAGTGAGAACTACAGGGGGCATAGAGTGTTTTCAGGTCGGCCACCGGGTGGCCGAGCTGTTGCCAAACCTGCGCCGCCACCCAAGGGGCTAGGCTCTATTCGCCGCGGGCTGCTCCGCTCCTGGACATTCTGTCCGCGCCTACGTTGAGAATGCCGGGGATGTGCCGGGCCCTCAAGGAAAGGAGGTGAGTGATGGCCCATAGAAAGATCTCAGGCCGCCCTCCTGTGGAGCGAGGGAGATCTGGTTCCCCCTTGTCTGTTCAGATAAGCCACCACAGTCAAGTTGTCTGATCGGACTAAGACGTGGTGTCACTCCAGTTCCGCTCTGAAGTGCAGGAGAACGTTCCTCACTGCCTCCATCTCCAGGACATTGATGTGCCTGGGCGTCGGAGACCAGGTGCCGCTGTCGAGCACTGGTCCAAGACCCCCCCCCCAACCTAACAGGGAGGCATCTGTGAACAACTCCGTGTAATGGGGGACACAACCCGCAGCACACCCTGGCTCAGAAGAACCAGGTCGGTCCAGAACTGGATATCCTTCCGTGCGGGCATTGGGGGCCTCAGCCATGTCCTCCTGTCGTGCGCCGGGTGCAACCTGAGACGGGAGTACCACCGAGACGTCTCATGGGCAGTAGGCCAGCTGTACCACTGGTTGGGCCACTGCCATCAATCCGAGAAGCGATTGAATCTGTTGGTACCGGACTAGCGTCCTTCAAGCACAGTCTGTTGACCACAAAGCCCAGCCTGAAGATGTAATCCAGCACCACCTCTGTGTGAGCCTGAGCCTCCTGATGGGAGGAGGCCAGGATGAGCCAATGGCTGGTTCCAATACAACGCAGCAGGTCCAGCGCCCTGCCTCCACGCGCTTTCTCCAAGTGCCAGCAAACAGCCAAATGGGAGTCAGTAATATTCCTGGCATCTCCTAGCCACGGAGAAGCGGTTGAACCTTCAGAGCTCCGAAACAATGGAAACCTGGAAGCAAGCATCCATGAGGTTTACAGAGTCAGACAATCGCCCTGACTGACACACTTAACAGGTGTTGTGTGGTCAGCATGGGTTAGGGTTAGTCTTCACTAAGACTGGATTTTCTTGCTTTTGCCCAGGCTTTGTTGCGCTCGTTAATGATATTTGAATGTTCAGACGAGAACCGTGGATTATCTCGCCCTTTTATTCTAAATTTCCTAAATGGCGCATGCAAGTTAACAACGTTGCTCAAAATTTCATAGAATAATTCCAAGCTAATTCAACATCTGGAATTAGACAAACACGATTCCAATTACAATTTCTTAAGTCAAGAAGAAAACCTTGCTCTGTGAAATGTTTAAAATCCCTCTTTATGATGACACGTGGTTTCCTTTTAATGATTTTTGTATTCTCACTGCTGCTACAACACAGTGATCACTTAAGTCATTGCAGAACACCCCAGTAGCGCTGTATTTATGGGGTGTATTGGTCAAGATAAGATCAATTAAGGTAGATTTTCATAACATTTTGGGTTTGGACGAGTGGGAGAAGTAATAAGCTGAGTTAAATTCAGAAAATCACACACTGATTTGAATTCATCAGATATTGGGCTGAGCCAGTCCCAATTTAAGTCTCCCGCCAAAACAATTTCATTGTTTGTTCAAAAGATGTTTTAAAGATTCTAATGCACTGAGGGGAGCGGATGGTGGCCTGTAGCACCTACCACATTTAACCAAATACCAGTGGAAATTTCCATTTTTAGTGCTAAGAAGTCTAGTTGCTTAGGAAGAGATGTAATACTGCATATATCAACATGCAAAGATGATTTGACATAAGCTGCCACTCCGCCACCTCTTCCAGATGCTCGGTCACAACGATATACATTGAAACCACTAATTGAAATATCTTGTCAGACACAGATTTCTTAAGCCATGTTTCAGAGATAATTATAATATCAGCTGATGTTGAACGAATCCAAATTTTAACAAGATCCATTTTAGGTAGCAAGCTGCGCACATTTAGATGAATAATTTTAAGGCCAGAATTTGATTTAAATTCAGATGGCATTCCCAGATATCAACAAAAGTAAAAGAATCAGAAATCTTTGCTTTTGCATTTTTTGTTCCTGGTAGAACTCATTTTTAGTCAAGAATTTTGATTTGTAAAACACATTATCATCCATTATAAAGTCATTCTTTAAAATGAACAGACACAGAAGATTATTCATCCTAAATCTGAAGACCTGGAAATGCAGTTGTTCACTGGTGTTTAAGTCTGAACTATGTTGATGGGGACTTAAGTTGTCATTTATCTGATTACTTAAAGTGGATTTTGTATAAATGTTATTTGAAAATGTACCTTTAACAGTGCCCCATTCACATAGCTCATGGTTAAAAACAAGTACTAAAAACAAAGTTATCAAAGACCTTGTATTCATTTTTATGCTGTCACAATAAAACAAAGAGATGAAGTTAAAAGATAACCTGGAGCAATAGCAGGCTTAACAACGTCCCAAATCCAGGCTGATGGTGAAGCTAGCAGAGCAGGCTTAGCAAGGCCCAATCCAGGCTGATGGTGAAGGCTAGCAGAGCAGGCTTAGCCAAGGCCCAATCCAGGCTGATGGTGAATGCTAGCAGCAGAGCAGGCTTAGCCAAGGCCCAAACCAGGCTGATGGTGAAGGCTAGCAGTTTAGTAGTAAAACATTTGTATGTAGAATACTACAACAATAGTTCATTTACTGAGCAAAAACAAATTTGAGCTCATAAAATGGATTTAACACATTTAAAATCTTGCTCAACTCAGAACCAACAAACAAGAGGTTGTGTGTGCGGCCATCTTGGATTCAATTCTAATTTAAATTCTACGCGATCCGTACTGTAGCGACTTCAGATCCGTAAACGGAGACAATTCTGTTCCGTCCCAAAGGGGTTTCACGCCTACAGGAGCAGAGCCTCACCCCCTATTTATTTTTACTACCATAGAATAAATGACAAGTAAAAAATATATTTACACAAATCACAAATGAAAATGGTTCACGTTTGTGTATAAACATATTTTGTTTAATAATTTTATTTCTTCAATTATTTATTTCTTCATTTATTTTGGTATTTATATATTTATTTTTTTATTTACACATTTATTTTTACATTTATTTTTTATTTATGTATTAAAAAGTTCATTTACTTTTATTCTTTTATTTATTTAATAATAATTTTGTCATATTTAGTCCTTCATAGACAAAATACAGCTGTGTGTCTGCTGTCTGAGTTTGACTGTGTCTCACTTCATTTCACTTTTGGTTTTAAATAAACCTCTCAATTTGATGGTAATAGACTGATGCACTGTTCAATATATTTAGAAATATAGGAAGGAAATAGTCATAGTTTTACATATAATTTCATATAATGGAAGATTGATATATACAGAGTATATTTATGTATATATTTAATATATGACCACATTTGAATGTATTATTGCATATAATAAAGTATATTATGTCATATATTTTTATGCTTCTTACAATATATAATCCTATAGATTATGAAATATATTTCAATATAAAGAACAATATACAGTATTATCTTTTTAATGTAAGATATTTTTAATATATATAGAAATATATGATCTTGTATAATGTAAGATGTATTTTAATATAAATAGCATATATTCCAGAGTATATTTATTTATTCATTCAATATACGAAATGGCAATAATTGCAGTATTTTCATACTGAAATATATACTTCCATATAGAATATATTATTACAAAATATATATTATCATATATTGCTATGAAAATTTCACAGTATATGAATTATCATGAAATATATTGTCGTTTAATATATTGAGAAACATATGTTTGTTTCGTAAGGGATCTCACATTTAGTGTAAGAAAATAATGCAAATATGACACATACAAACAACAACAAATGACACTTTCTGTTGTCAATTTATCTGACCAGCTCAATGCCCCCTCTCCTCCTCTCTCACCCCCTAACCCCCCGCCCCCTCTCTCTCTCCTCTCTCTCTCCTCTCTCTCTCTCTCCCTCTCCTCTTTTCTCCTCTCGCGGTTCATTAGCGCCGCAGACAGGGGAAAGGCTAGCACAGGTGTCACTTGACAGCACCATTAACAAAATGGATGACCCTCGCAAAGCGCAGCTCTAGTCCCAGTACGGGCAGCGAGGTCAGTGCGCCCCCGTCACCTCTCAGGACACCGTTTTAGAGTCTGGAGCTGTGCTAGTTAAAAGAAAACTCAAAGTGGGTCAAGGGTATTTTGGGTGTTCTGTTTTGTATTTAGAAGTTTGTCAAAGGCTGAAAGACCACATACAGCTGATGTTTGTTGACAGTTTCACATCACGAGAGAATCTTTAACTGATCAAACATGTTTTCACAGTCATACAGTCGGGTGCTCACACACCGAACGTGACCACGCAGACACTTTCAATGCTTTGTCTATCAGTAGGCGTGTTTTCATGCGACCGGTGTAGACATTCAAGGGCGACAGGCGTCTATGCGATTTTGAAAATGATCAGGCTTCTCAGTTATTCACTTATTCAAAGCAAAAGCTGCACAAACATAAAACACAAAACATGTGTGACTGGGACTTACGCTGTGGCTCCACAAAGGAAAAAAAGTCCAGGGATTCCGCTTGTTTGCTCATCTTGTGCTGTCAATGTTTTTTTTTTTTTTTTTTTTTTTTTTTTTTTTTTTTTCTCTTGTTCTGTCAATGTCTATAATTTATAAAAACTCCTTGATTCTGGAAGTTATTTTGACCGTATAAAATACAACAATTAACTTTATGTTCACAGCCAAATAAAAAACGCTGTCTGCAATAAAAATACCCTATTGATTTAACTGAACCAGAATTATATAGTGTCACGTCCCAAAGCTTTAACAGTGTGCCCTGGTGAGTGCAGGAATCCACCTGAGTCGAGTTTAATGCATAAAGTAATACATTAACAAAGACATATATTGTGTGACGCAGTACAAAGCGCAGGCAGTTGCCGCCAGTGCTCTTTGAAAGACCAGACACAGTACAAATTCGAAAAGGCAGAACCAGTTGGCTCTGATCAGAATAGGCTGGAGCTTTGTGAATGAGAGGATGCTCACTGGAGTGTAGCCTTGCACTCTCTCTCAGAAAGAAAGTGGTAAGTGTGACAATGAGCTATAGCCTAAAACCTAATTTATAAAATATTAGGCCTATAAATAAACACGTTTATTAGGCCTATTTATTACTATTTTTGTTTGTTTTATTAATGCTTTTGGCTGCACAATAAAGGCTACATGATTCACAAAACAGTAGCCTATGTGGGGGTCTTATTGCGACACGAAACAAATAGACCCATGTCATTGAAATAAATAAATAAATAAATAGCCTAAAAATAATAATACAAAGAAGACACAGCCTTTATGTTCATCATAGGCTAACAGTGATGTTAACTGCAGCTCTATTCAAACTATCGGCACAATATGCATAACATAAGCTTTTATTCAACATAAATGAAATAGAAACGTAATGTGTCCTCTCAGTCAGTAACCTACAGTAAGAGTTTCCCTAATTTTTATCAAGAGAAGTTTGGACTTCAACCAACTGAGAGGTGTGGCCTTTGATGTTCAACAGACTTGAGCTAAGTGCAGTTAGATTTTTCTGGTAGCCATGGACTAACTTTCGACCTCTGAAATGGCGGACTTTCACACTTGAAGCAGCAGAAGATCTTCCAGTGAAAATACTTTGAATATTGGGATTTTAACGCCCTTGAGATGTTCAACAGACTTAAGGATTTTATGAATTGAGTTGTTTGCCTTGTAACCATGGAGATGGGACATGAAGCTCTGAATGCTAACTTTGTTAGCTTTGAACATTTGAATGCTACAGAACTTTTACTTCTGCTACAGCAGAAGATTTTCCAAAGAAATATTTTGAGGGGGTGGTCTTATCACCGACTGAAACAACAGAAGTTTCATCTGATTCACTTGGACCTGTGTCATCTGTTCTCTCACTTCAGTTTCCACCTCCAACTGCACCTGCTTCTCCAGCTAAGACCCTGACTGAGCCAGCCACATCATGGAGATGTTCCTGAGGCTGTTCCGTGGATCAAGCTCCAAACCTGGGGCAACAGAGCCTTCTCCATCACTGCCCTACCCTCTGGGACAGAGACTGCACCAACTTCACCGCTTTCAGGAAAACCATCTGTTTAAATCTGTTTTTGATGAATGATTAATGTTGTAATTACTAACTGTTTTTATGTATTGTACCTTTGTTTAACTGCCTTTGTCTGTAAAGCGTCTTTGAGTGTCTAGAAAAGCGCTTTATAAATAAAATGTATTATTAGACCCGAGCCGAGAGTCCCGGCGAGGGACTAATTGGAATTGCGTCTGGGAGGGGGAAAATCGCGAAAACGACGCAGTAAACGACGACGCACGTGCCCGGGAGTGGTGTCGAAAATTAGTACTCAGTGAGCTCTACTTTTGAGTAAAGACCGGGTGGAAAAATATTGAAAGACGACTCGGTAGCACCCCCTCGAAAATCGGACAGCGCCCCCTCGAAAATCGGATAACATTGGGCTAATGGGAGCCCGACGCCGAAAAAAGACACAGTAAAAATATGAAACCCGGCACAAAAAATAGTTCATGTCCGAACATGAAAAAAATCATATTGTGTTTCAAAAATTCGTACAAGACAAACCGTTTGGCGTAGACATGTGAAAAAATTCACAGAGGGCTCATTTGTGATGAAAGAAAGTTTCATGAGTCTAGCTATTGTCGTTTAGGAGAAAAATAATAGGAAAAAAAAGTTTCCGTTATTATTATTATTTATTATACTTTCCCATACAACCTCAATTTTGACCCCCTAAACGTTAACGAAAAGCCATTTTTTTGTAGCCCAAAATTCAAGGTCGGCGAAAAATTGTGTTTTTTATACAGCAAAAAAAAAAATAATGTGCCAAAATGACTTGCTAGCGACCCCTCAAAAATCAAAAAACATTACGGCAATGACAGAGCTTTTTTATTGCAGACAAATGAAAATTGGCAGAAACATAGCTTGTGTCAAGACAAGTAAAAAATTACATTATGACCCAACAGGGCGTCGGCTATCGTGGGCGGAACCTGATTTTTTGGAAATTTTTCATCGCACGTTTTATTTTTTTCCATTTTTGTTTTTATGTTAAATTGGATGAAAGTTTGGAACTGTCATCAACAGACTCTTGTGCCTTTGTGTATTTCATTAGATTTCTGATATCTTTAAAATTGTGGGTGTGGCCACGCCACAAATCAAAAGTGACATTTTCCAATGCGTTCAAATTTGCGTATCTCTGAAAAGCACAGTTCCACAACGCCCCCTTGAAAATTGCATTGACCCCAAAAATTTAGTTTGTCGTAGACACATGAAATTTGGCACAGACATCCTTCTCACCTGTCAGAACGAAAAACCCAATGGGAGCATATCTTTATCCACAAGCGTGTTGCCATGGCAACGTAAAAACGACAAAAACCCATGTTATCCAATAGTGACGCAAAACTTTTAGAATGGGGAAAAAATATTTTCCTTTCATAGGAATCTGAAATTTGGTACAAGCATTACGCTTCACATTCTGAACAAAAAAGTCAATCATGACACGCCTCTATCTTTGACCGTTTTACCACAGCGCCCCCTTACTTTTGAATGGGATAAAACTTTTAGTTTCACCAAAATGTATCAAATTCACCACACTAACTCTCCACATCACATTGAACAAAAAACCCAATGGGACTATATGTTTATCTGCAAGCGTTTGGCCATAGCAAAGGAAAAAAGATAAAAACCCATGTTATTCAATGGAGAACAGACAGATTTGGCCAAAGTGAGGGGTAGGGTGAGTGGTAGGGTGAAAATCTTTACTTTGTCCTAGAAAGCTGAAATTTGACACACACATTATCTATACAATACTGAACAAAAAACCCAATGAAAGCATAGCTTTATTTTAAACCGTGTTACCGTGAAAACGTCAAACATTTCTCATTGAAATACATAGAAAACATTTACATTGAAAGAAAAAAAAATTACTTTGTCATAGAGACTTGAAATTTGGCACACTTATTGCCTTCGGAATGCTGAACAAAAATGCCAATAAAAGCATACCACTATTTTTAACCGTGCAGCTGTGACAATGTCATAATTTGTCGTTTCAGTGAATGGAGAAGTATGGGAGGAGTGCTGTTGGCAGAAAACGCAAGAAGACGACAGGCAGGCTCGTCGCGATGGCTCATACCATGCGGTGGCTCATTCTCCGCGGTCGCAAGGGGAGGCGAGGGCCTATATCACCGTGCGCGGTTTTAATTATTATTATTATTATTATTATTATTATTATTATTATTATTATTATTATTATTATTATTATTATTATTATTAATGCGGGGCTAAACACAAAGGTCAGGTTTTTTGGGGGGAAATACGCCCAGTATTCGTGTAGTAACAAAACAGCAAAACACCACCCAAAAATATTTACAAAACAAGTGCGCCCGGCGGAGATTGCTGCTTACGCCAACCGCAGAAATGTGCTGCGCTTGATTATAAAAACAAGCAAAAACAAAATGTAAAATGTTCATTACCGTTGGATTTATGCATGTCATGAGAACCACAATCAGACAGGACTAACCCAGAGCCAGGTCTAAACCAGGACTCAGGACAGACTGCACAACGTGTTCTCATGGCTTGTGTGTAAATACCACGCCATGAAAAATTGTGTGTCATGACGACGCCCTCTGCCTGTTTTACCGTGCTATTACACTCCCAATTTTTCTGGCGTGGTCTGGACACACTATGTGGTTGAGACTAACAGGAGGTTTTTTTGGGGGGTTAATCATAGCCGTGGGAACATATTTTGCTCAGGGGTGCTGAACATTGAGTTACAGACTTGGTCCTAGCGGGTGCATCAATTAGCCTATAATATGTGTACATGTGTTCAGTGTTGGGCAAGTTACTTCAAAACAGTAATTAGTTATAGTTACTAGTTACTTTTCCAAAAAAGTAACTGAGTTAGTAACTGCGTTACTGAGTAATGAAAGTAACTAGTTACCAGGAAAAGTACTTTTCCTGGTAACTAGTTACGTAACTATTAAATTACACACCAATCCCAGATATAGCTTAAACAATAATAATAATTAAACAAGTCTGACCTTCCGATTGTCCAAATTTACTGCAAACAACCAAACTCAACCACCCAGCGTTATTTTACGCTCTTCACCTCCAGCACAGTCACAACAACACAGGCCAACCTCTGGACCAAACAGCACAAGAACCAAACACCCGTGGACAACAGAAGATAATAAACATCTGCACGCTTAAAACAGAGGAGAACCCCAGACAAATAGACAATAAAAATGCGGTAATTATGAGAGAAAAGAGACGACGACTGCTGTAGAATCACTTACTGTGGCTGTGATCTGTAGCTCCAAACACAAGACGTAAACTCCGAACACGCGAGCCGATATGTAAACTCCAAACGCACGTGGCATTCACGCCGTCGTCTGTTTTAACTTCCAAGTAATAAAACGGCAAAATAACGGTATAATACCGTAAAATGAACTCAGAAGATTTCCTTGACGTATTTTGGAAAAGGAGCACGGAAGACTTGCGTCAAGCTCAAACCAATCGACGATGTCGGGAAATTCTCTGCACTCGCCCAGCGGAGGGGGCTTTTCTAGCCAGGGTCTTAGTTTTGAAAAAGCTGACATTATTTCCTGCATTCTGGTGCATTTTAAGAGCTCTTAGGCACAGACCAGTGCAAGTATTTTTGACATAGAACATACTGATATTTTTAAATTTCAACAGCTGAGCTGTTGTTCAGTGGTATCTCTGGGCACTGTCGTGTAATAAGTTTCAATGTGTGGACAATAAATACTTTTTCCTAAAGAATGAGTCTCACAACACTTAATCTATCACTTTACAAGTGCACTGTGTAACTTTTTGGAGGCGAAAAGTTGACTACACATTTCAAAAATAGAAAATTAAAGTTATTTGGGGGTAGACCGCCTATGTTTTATACCATAATATGAAAAAATACAGCTAAAGGAACATCCTTTCCATAGACACATATAGGCCTAAAAAAATTCCCTCCTAAGGCCAAACAACTATTTTGTGGCAATACTTTAATTGGACAAAAGTCTACTTAAAGTTAAAACAAAAAACAAACAGATTTTATAACTCATTTAGTAACTATTTAACAAAAACATAAATGATTAAAACTTGCATTTGGTCAAGACTATTTTTGAGTAAAACGTTGCACAATGCATCTTTAGGAAGAGATCTGATTTTGCTCTAGATATTTTGTATTTGATTCTAATTTATTCTATTCTTACAAATATCTTTGCCTGCATTTTATCACTACATTATTTAACTATGTATTTAATTAACCTATTTATTTATTCATTAAATATTTTATCAGGTAGGTCAGGTGATAACAGTTTCTCATTCACAAATAGGACCTGGTCACTAATATTAATATTCTATTTACAATATTGTTATCACTATGTTCTTAGTGAATTTTGTAACACCACTAAAAAAATGTTATTCTAATTTTAGGCCTTTTCATGAATAGAATATTTAACATTATTATGATTTTATAAATATAACACTGCTATACAGTATTACAGTAGGCTACTTTTACGTTGCCCCACTGCTGAATCCTCGTGTCGTTTGGACAGAGGAAGACTGTTGCTGTCGCGTTTTTTCACAATAAGTGTCTTTCTGTACACAGCTTTTATTTTATTAGAGCAGCAGGATGTGTTGCACTGCAGTTAGCGGAGACTTAACTTTATAAACAATTAAAGAGTTTGAAAAAGACGTAATGAGACAGTGCATTTATGCACGGACTGGAATAAGACATATGGGAGAAAATAAAGAGAGGCTCTCTCGCAGACTGAAGCTGTAATGTGGCCCTGCGCCCACAAACCTCCTGTTTGTGTCCGCCCCGAAAGACAACGCCAGGTACGACCAACACACTCTGCACCTCTGTACATAATCATACGAGGCTCTGAGGCTCACCCGTTCTGCAGCAGAACCTGAGAATGACCCCGCGCTACACGGTCACGCCCACGATTCACATCGTAGAAAGTTTGTTGAAGTGTTTTAATCTTGTTGGTCTATTAAGGCTTTTTCACACCAACACAACTCCCAGTCGTTGTCGGTAGGAGGAGCGACGCACCGTCTGTTCTAGTCTCTTTTGGGCGCATCGATGTAAAAAAGCATTCACACAAACACGATCCAAGCAGCCAACAGTCGGCGAACAAATGCCAGTGAGCATGCGCGTGACGTAACGCTTGACGAAAAAGACAAAACAGAAGTTTTGCGCGAGTAGTTGTCAAACTCTGTGGCGAACAGATTTTTATCTTACCTCAGGATTAGGCTAAACTTCTATTTCCAGCTACAGTCCAGCCTTCGTACTACAGCTGTACTCCTCCATCTTTGTTTTCCTCGGACCAAGTAGTAGCCATTCTTCTCCGTACTTACGTCTCGTTTGAACCCGGCAATTAACAACAATCCATGCTCAGGTAAATACTGTTTTTCCATAAACGTCATTTTCGGTTTTCCGCACCATTTTCTTGCACACTGATTCGCTAGCCACGGGCCAATCAAACAGCTGCATATGCGGCAACTACCGACCGCTGACGATGCCGACTTTACTTGCAAGTCTTCAAAACCTCGCCTCCACGACGTGCTCCGCGCTCCTCTGACCCCCGACAGCGCCATTTACACCAAACACACGAGAGCCGCCTGTTGGCAGAAGTTGCCAAACCGGTTCAGACGGGCGACCCTCGGCTTGGTGCGAAAGACCCTTTACTCACACTGATGTTGCATGTATTCCTTTGCTGTTAAATATTTGCTCGTGATGATTTATATAGTTGCTTAAGGCTTTGTTTAACCGCACTGTGAAGTTTAACACCGACACATTTAAGATAAGATAAGATAAGATAAGATATCCTTTATTTGTCCCACAATGGGGAAATTCCAGTGTTGCAACGCACATTTTAAGAGCAGCAGGGAAAATAGAAACATGCAATCAAACAAGATAATAGAAATAAAATAGACTTAAAATATGTATAAAGATACAATAGTTAAAAGACTCTTCTTTACAATAAATGTTTGCTATGGCACAGTGCAGGATATGAAGGATAAATAGATAAAGTGGCATCAGTATATAGTATATAATATTATGTACAATATATGACTATGATTATGTACAACTGCAGCAGATGAACAGAATAAATAACCAGTAATAATTATGAGGTATAAGTATGACTATGTTTATGTACAGAGCAGCATTTAAGGAGGTGTAAATAGAGGTAATAATACTATCAGATAAAGTGACATGAGTGAGTTGTACCAGGGATGTTTCCAATGGTAACACAGTATTGCACAAGATTAAATGTGATGATGTCCAGAGTTAACAGTGTTCGTTGTACAGTCTGACAGCAGCAGGAAGGAAGGACCTGCGGAACCGTTCCTTCACACAGCGAGGGTGAATCAGTCTGTCACTGAAGCTGCTCTCCAGAGCAGACAGGGCGTCCTGCAGGGGGTGAGACTCATGGTCCAGCATAGATGTGAATCTAGCCAGGACCCTCCTGTCCCCCACCTCCCGCACTGAGTCCAGAGGACAGCCCAGGACGGAGCTGGACTTCTTGATGACCTTGTCCAGCTTCTTCCTCTCCCTCTCTGTGATGCTGCTCCAGCAGACCACACCGTACAGGATGGCAGATGCCACCACAGAGTCGTAGAAGGTCCTCAGGAGTGGCCCCCTCACTCCAAAAGACCTGAGTCTTCTCAGAAGGTAGAGCCGGCTCTGGCCCTTCCTGTACAGTTCATCAGTGTTGTGAGTCCAGTCCAGTTTATTGTTCAGATGAACACCCAGGTACTTGTATGAGTCCACTATCTCAATGTCCCTTCCCTGGATGTTCACTGGTGGCGGGGCAATGGAGTGGCGTCTGCGAAAATCCAGAGATGCCAGAGATGTGAAGCCAGAGATGTGTTTTAGGCTCCTCCACACCCCTGAGATGTTCTGGTTCTGCAGCTGCTGCTCCATTCTCCTCCGATACGCAGCCTTGGCCCGCCTGATCTTCCTCCTCAGCTTCTTCTGTGAAGTCCTCAGCCCTTCCTTGTTCCCTGACTTGAAAGCCCTCTTCTTCTCCTTCAGCAGGGCTTTAATGTCAGGGTTAATCCACGGCTTGTTGTTTGAGAAGCACCGCACCGTACGGGAGGGCACAGTGTTCTCAAAACAGAAGTTTATGTAGTCCGTGATGCACTCTGTCCTCACCGTTTGGGTCACAGAGCTCCGTCCAAACAGTAGTGTCAAAGCAGTCTCTCAAAGCCTCCTCGCTCTCAGGAGACCACCTCTTCACCACACGGGACACCACAGCTGCCTGTGTACAATAGGTTGATACACAGGCCTCAGATGGACGATGTTGTGGTCAGCTCTACCCAGGGGAGGGGGGATGAAGAATAAGCCTCTTTGGCATTGACAAAAAATAAGTCCAGAGTTTTATTGTCTCTTGTAGGGCAGGTGACATACTGGGTAAATGTTGGCAGGACAGATGCAGGGGAAGAGTGGTTAAAGTCCCCAGAGATGAGAAAGAGGGCCTGTGGGTGCTGTGTTTGTAAGGTGCTGGTGCATGACAGCAGCGTCTCGCAGGCAGTCTCGGCATTAGCAGAGGGGGGCACGTACACAGCTATCACAATAACATGTGTGAACTCCCTGGGCAGATTTAAATGTGGAATCGTATTTTGGCCGTATAAAGCCGCCAGATTTCCCTTGTAAGCAGAGCTGGAGCGTGACGGGCTGAGGCAGCTTTTGATTTGCCTCATCTGGGCTTTGTACTAACTCTGTTTATTGTCAAATTAAGTCACTAAAAGCGCTCACTTTCACATAATATTCTTTCTTGACAATTAGAAGACAAAGCACTTGAAAAAAGTACATCTACAAACATATTTTATCACTTGTAGTGGAGAAACAGTGAGTGAACGCGCTGCATGAACGCGCCCTGTTCATTGTGTATGTGGCTGTGCAGGTCTGAGTGAGGCGAGCCTCAGCGCTGTTTTAAACCACAAAACTCAGTGGAAATCACAAGAAATCAACTAAATATGACAAATACGAAACATTTTACATGCAAAAAATATAATATTTAGTCTTATTGACATCAAGTATTTTTTTCCCCATTTGGACTGCCTCACCTGCCTCCCCTGACCGCACGTCGCTGCCAACGCGCTCTCTGTAAAATATGTATATGCCATGTATATAGCGTAAACGAGTCTGAGGCTGCCGCCTGGTCTTTGTGGCGGGTGCAATTCGGGGCCAGCGCGGGTTTCTACAGCCTGTGGGCATTCCCGGCGGCGAAAGGCACGGGCTGTGAAAGTGGGGGGGACAAATCAGCCACTTTGCAAAAGTGGAGGGGACGCCCCCACCTTATATGGGTCCGACGCCCATGGTCTGAGCAAGGATGCCCAGACTTCCCTGTCCACACACACTTCCTCCAGCTCTTCCGGGCAGATACCGATTTGTTCCCAGGACAGTCGAGAGACATAGTCTCTCCAGCGTGTCCTGGGTCTTCCCCTTGGCCTCCTCCCAGTGGGACTTGCCCGGAACATCTCCCCAGGGAGGCGTCCAGGAGGCATCCGGTACAGATGCCTGAGCCACGTCAGTTGGCCCCTCTCGATGTGGAGCAGCAGCGGCTCTACTCTGAGTTCCTCCCGTGTGACTGAGCTTCTCACCCTGTCTCTAAGGAAGCACCCAGCCACCCTGCGGAGGAAACTCATTTCAACCGCTTTTATCTGTGATCTTGTCCTTTCGGTCATTACCCAAAGCTCATGACCATAGGTGAGGTTTGGAACGTAGATTGACCGGTAAATCGAGAGCTTTGCCTTTCGACTCAGCTGAACTACAGCTGTATGATGTCACGATCCCGAGCCTAATGGTTAGTGCTGATAGTCAGGTCTGGAGGGACAGAAGCGAGGTGGTTGCCATGGTAATGAGTTTATAACTGTTGATAAACAAGCCTAAACTGTTATATCTTTTGTCTTAACCTTTACCCAAACCTTTTTCCTAACCTTAACAATCACCCTAACCCTTCTCCTAAACTTACCCGTTCTCCTAAACTTAATCGTCGTCCCTCTGGTCCTGACTATAACGTTCTTCTAGCACCAGAAATGGAGCAGCTCCATTTCCAGTGGAGCTCCACTCCGCGTTAGCTGCAGCTAGATCCTCTTGAAAAATGTCTTTGATCAAACCTCAGGAAGTGAGTGTTGAGTTCTTGGGGCTTAAAGCCAGAGATGTTTTCGGCTCCTCCACACCCCTGAGATGTTCTGGTTCTGCAGCTGCTGCTCCATTCTTCTCCGATACGCAGCCTACCGCACCGTACGGGAGGGCGCAGTGTTCTCAAACAGAAGTTTATGTAGTCCGTGATGCACTCTGTCATGGCGATGTGTGGATCGCAGAGCTCCGTCCAAACAGTAGTATCAAAGCAGTCTCTCAAAGCCTCCTCGTTCTCAGGAGACCACCTTTCACCACTCGGGACACCACAGGCTGTCTGTGTACAATAGGCTGGAGCTAAAAAAATCGCCCCCTATACTCTTCATTGTTCTTCAAACCTCCCCAACATTGCCAGAGTTTTATTGATGATTTCACTGAAATGCTTTCACTTAATAACGTCAAAATAAATTAACGCATCGATTAATTTTAAGACCGCCTCAAGCCAAGCACCTTCTGCCTTTTCTTTCCTTCTGTACGTGTGCTTGCGTGACATGCGTGGTCGTCCGTGCGTTCTGAGTCACCACCGATCCCCCTGGTCTGGGCCGTCTCGCGTCTCTCCTGTGGGCCGTCCGCATTCTCCCCGCGGGTCGTCCCGTTCTTCCCGCGGTGCCGCGAGCTGTCCCGTTCTCCCGTGCTCCTTCTTGTTGCGTTCTACGAGTTTGTTTGTATCTGAACGATTCATATAAATGAGTTTGTTCTGAGACAAATGAGCCTCTTAAAGGGGCATTACTTCATCAAAGTATTATTTTCAATATAGATTATTTTGGGGTGTCTTTTTAAGAATAAAGTATAATCTAAATCAATCCAAAAGGCTTCAGTATAAAATATTAGACCTTGTTTAAAAAAGGCCTTATATGAATAGGACTCATTCAAAATGTCTACAGTAAATCAACAATTTAAAAATCAAAATGAAGAAAAAAGTGTGATTAGTTGCGTTTAACAAGGGTATGCAAAAATTAAAAATTAATCGCGATTTTTTTTTTTCAGATTTGCGATTAATTAGTTCATTTTTTTTAATCGATTCCCGGCCCTAAAATGTACACATAGATAATGTTGATGACAGGAATACAAAAGAGCTCAATACCATTTTTTAAACTTTTGCATTGACTCAGCATGTGAGTGGCCCCACCCACAACAGAGGGCACACACTGGACCTGCTCATTACAAAAGGAGTTAATGTTTCAAATGTCAGTGTAGTCGATGTTGCGCTGTCTGATCATTTCTGTGTTTTCTTTGACCTGCATGTTGCTCCTAAACCACCGCCTGGTCCTTCTGTTGTTTGAAGAAGACACATAAATGAAAGCACAAGTGCATTATGGAAATGATTAACTTTGAAAATGTTCCATGTTCTGATGTTGATGATTTGTTAAACTCTGTTACTTCTAATATTGTGAACGTCTTAGACACCATTGCCCCAATGAAGGCCAAAACTGTTAAAAAATAAGCACAAAGCACCTTGGAGGAATGTTGAACACAGAAAAGGGAGTGCCGCGGAGTAGAGCGACAATGGCGTAAGTCAGAACTTCTGGTTCATTATCAAACTTATAAGAAAGAGTTGCACACCTACACTAATCATAAAAGGTCAGGGATATTCACCTTTTGGGTTAAATTTCACGACGGGCGTCAAATGCATTCAAACCTCTACAGGTGAACTTAATGTGACCTTCTCTAAGCTTTTGAATGCACATATTCAACTGTTAAAAAGTTTCAGTAATTTTGCACAAGTTGTTGTTCTCCAATGGCGTAACTTTACGTAGGACCGGTGTGGACATGTCCATACCAATTCTGAGCCAACAGGGACAGTCCCCACCAACTTTTCACTAAATCTCCGAGTGTCTTCCTACTGGCGCATGCATCTACCGTCAGCTGGGGGGGGTCTATAAACACCTATATAAACACACACGCAGCACGTGCTTAATCGCGATTAAATATTCACGTGTTTCAGTCTAAAAGCATGAATGAAAGCTCCCGCACTGCTGCTGCTGCTGCTGCGCTCCTTTTCTCCTACTCGCTCTTATAAACAGTCCACAAACAGAAGATCTGCTCCGTTGCTGTTAGCATAGGCGCCGATTCCATGGGTGCCGCGGGGCTCAAGCACCCACGGGAATGTCTGAGCACCCAGGCGAATTTTTCCTACTTTCATTGACAGGCTTCTCTAAATGTCTGAGTGCACGCATTTATTCAGTCATACAGCGTCTTCCACACTCTTCTTCGCTTTTTTTCATCTGTCTGCATGAATAAGCGCTCATACAGCATCTCTCCTCTCTCAGAGCGGCGCGCTGTCATTAGACCCGTGGTCACTTTTGGAGGCGGACTGGGGCGGGGCGGAGCTGCATAGTGGGATACCCGCGTCAGCCGCTGAGCTGCTGGTCTGTCCCCTGCACCGTGTGATCATGGTTTAATTCACAACTGTGCTTTAAGCAGCGCCGGAAATCAAGTCAGGAAAGAGGGGAGAAAGTGCGATGCGATTCAGAACTGAGACGTAAAGAAGTGACGAACAGCACTGCTCCTGTCTGTAGGGCCCGGTGCCGTGAGAGCTGCACTGACAGGCAGGACAGACCCGGGGCTCTGCGGGGATTTATGTGAATGGATTCTGTCACTGAGAAAAGAACGCGCCAGCGCGAGCCAGACCCCTGCGTGTGACGGAGCCCTGCTTGTAGGACTGTCTGCTTGAGTTTTCATATCTATTGAAAACCTCGCGTTTGCCGTGATCAGCCTGTCCAGAAGGGAAATATAAACCTGTTCATGTGATTATTTTCACTATAGACTTGATACAAGAGCAGAAACACAGACAAACAAACTTGAACAGCTTTCCCATAAAGAAACACAGGGTGGCTCGTGATGACGCACCACAGGCGCGCACGGGGCACGCTCACATATTCTGCTGCATCTGGCGGTGTGGCCACCCATGCGTGGACGCACGGCTGTGGTTTCGCTTGTTCACGCACATCATTTTTGTCGCTTTGCTGTGTGTCTGGGCCCTATAAGTTGCAGGTAGAAAGGAAACAAAATGAACGCACAAAAAAAGAAACACGTGCAAATGACGCGCGTGCACATTATGCGCGTGCACGTGTATTATTTTGGGCACCCACGCAAAAAAATATAAATCGGCGCCTATGGCTGTTAGCGCTTTAAATACAGGAGAGTGAGCTCTGCTGTACAGACAGCGGGACAGAGACGAGTCTGAGCTTCATCTGAGTGTTTAAATCGTCCAAAAAGACGTAGGAATCACGAAGATACAACAAGTTAAAGACTTCAAACCGCTAACACCTCATTAAATATGCGCACGGAGATTCAGCGACGATGCGCGAACTTTTACACACGTGTTTGTGATGTTTACTTTGAAAACTTTAAAAACGGCCTGGTTTTACTTCCCACAGTGTAGTTAGTGAGCATTAAGCTGGTTTTAACCAGGACTATCCCAGAACTGGACCAGGTTTTCATGACGGAAAATGTTAGTTACCAATGTAACTGGAGTTCTATGAGTAGCTACAGCTAAAACCTGTTCAGCCTAAACAAGATGAAATAATATTCTGATCCTGAAACATCAAAACTGATGAACACTGCTAATATTATTATGTATAACTGAGTTTATTCATTTAACTACAAATTAGAAATGTTTAAATATATAATTTTGTGCTGAAATTATGCATCTAAGACAAAATACCACAAAATGTGCAGAATTGTACACTCTACAAAAGGAAGAACCTCAAATATACTTTACATTTAAAAAAAATCATCTTTTGGAGAAAAAAATATGTTAAAATAGCTATTTATTGAACTTTGTGTGTAAAATGCGATTAATCGCGATTAATCGCAGCTCAACCATGCGATTAATCGTGATTAAAATTTGTAATCGCTGCCCAGCTCTAATATGTATACAGTATATAGCCTACCCGAGTGTCCCCACCAACCCTGATGCCAAAGTTACACCCTTGTTGTTCTCTAACAAGGAGTTTAACAACAAAAATCACAGCAGGTGTGTGATCCTCGAATTGACCAATAAATGTCCTGGTTCAAGTAGAGTTGGTGTTTAAACAGTCGTCCTCATCATGCTGTTCACATTTTGACATCATGAGACCAAGACGACACCTAACAATGGGTCAACAGTCCCTGACCATTGCGATGCTTCAAACAGGACGTTCTCAGACGGAAGTGGCCGCTGAGCTTGGAGTGTCACAGAGTGTCATCAGCAGGTTCAACAGAGATATCGAGGGACTGGAAGAGCCACAGAAAGGCGTAGAAGTGGACGTTCTTTGGCCACATCTTGTGCTGATGACCGCTACATTGTGAAAACTGCCCTGAGGAACCGGATGATGAAGGCCATTCAACTCCAGGCACGTTTAAGAGAGGTAAGAGGCACCCAAGTGTCACGTCAGACCATTCAAAACCGTTTACATCAGTGTGGTCTGCGTGCTAGACGACCTGCACGGGAACCTGACCACACCACCAGGCACAGGCATCATCGTTTTGCATGGGCCAGGGAGCATTTACACTGGACGAGGGACCAGTGGGCCTCAGAGCTGTTCTCTGATGAAAGTCGATTCACGCTGAGCAGAAATAATGGGCAAAAATGATGTTGGAGACGTCAGGGAGAGCGCTATGCATCAGCTACTGTTGTCACCAGGCGAGCTTTTGGTGGTGGTGGCGTTACAGTGTGGACAGGGGTGTCCAGTTGGTACAGAACTGCCCTACACTTTGTGACAAGCCCATACTACCTGAATAACATCATTAATCCAGTGATTGTGCCCCTACATGAACAACACAGGCCTAATTTCATCTTCATGGACAACAATGCTCCTGCTCATCAAGGTCGCATCATCAGGGAACGGCTGTTGGAGACTGGTGTACCTCAAATGGAATGACCTGCACTTTCTCCAGACCTGAATCCCAATGAAAACCCGTGGGATGAGCTGAGTCGCCGTGTAGAGGCTCAGAACTCTGCACCCCAGACCCTCAGTGACCTGGGGGCTGCCCTTCAAGAAGAGTGGGATGCCATGCCTCAGCAGACAATAAGTTGTCTTGTGAACAGCATGAGACGTTGTTGTCAAGCTGTAATTGATGCTCAAGAGCACATGATGAGATATTGAGACGTTTGAATTTTTTGTTGTGGTGTAGCTACCATTGTTGTTACCTTTTGTTTCAATACAATTTTTTGAGATGAAGAAATCACCAGTGCATTCTTCTGCTTAAATGTCTTACTTTCATGATATGATATCACCATAGCGTGAACTTGTTGCATTTTCCATAAATTTCACCTGAAAGTCAAATATCCCTAACCTTTTATGAGTAGTGTATAACCAAAGAAATGGCAGTAACAACTCTTGTGTCCTGTTTCAAACTGTGAATCCTCTGGCGCAGTTGCCATTGGAACTAGTTTCTACATCTAAATGTAATGAAATTGCAAAGTTCTTTAATGACAAGGTTCAGAGTATTAAAAATGCCATTAATTCTACAATGCAAATAACAATCTTAAAGCCACCGAGTCACAACTGACTGACTTTGCACCTGTAACTGACACAACTGTCCAAGAAATCATCACCAGTCTGAGTTCATCTACATGCTGCCTGATGTTTTACCTACTAGATTTCTAAAGTCTGTGTTGAGTAGTTTATCAGCACCAGTCACTCAAATAGTAAACATGTCGGTTCAATCTGGAACATTCCCTAGGGCCTTAAAGAGAAACTAAACTCGGAATCAACTTTTTTCACTGTGAAACTGTGTACAGTAGTCCCTCGTTTTTCGAGGGGTTACGTTCCAAAAATAACCCGTGAAAGGCGAAACCCGCGAAGTAGTGATCTTCATTTTTTACCAGTAATTTCAGTTGATAACCTGCCTGGTTCTGATGTTTAGTGTCTTTTGTACCGGTAATAATGCGCTGAACACATGATTCACCGCCAGATACAACAGTGCGAGTCGTTTATGTGACATTTAAAGAGAGACGGTGCTGTGCACGTTCACCTGTTCTGCTTTTGGCACGTTGCCCGTCCCGCTGCGCTCCACAGCCGACCGCAGCCTCCAATACACATAACGCAGAGTGCGTAGGGCATCACTTGCTCTGGGGGCACCAAGCTGAGCTGTGCTGTCCCGCGTGCTGAACTCATGAGGGCACGCATGTGCCTGATGATTCTTAACACACAGCTCAAAATCAAAGACTCTAGAAACCGTATCGAAAACAGAAAACTCTTAAGGTGCTTTCAGACCAAAGGCGTCAACTCGCGCCAGACGCCCCGCGGTGGCCGCTTATATATTCGAAATTAGTCGTGTTTCTCGCACGACCAACCTGCAGCTTTCAAACCGCGGCGTGTTCATGCAACCACGGCATCTGTGACTCTCCATTTTAGAGCACCGTGCAAGTCTGATGTCAAGTGGTCGAGTGGATAACACATTGGACTCTGGTGTGAAGTGCCCGCGGATGCGTGAGTTTGACCCCAGGCAACAAAACAGCTGATGAAGACATTTGTATCTGTAGCACATATGCAAATCTTAAACTTTATAAATCATACTTTCTGTACAAAAACATTGTATTATCGTTTTAAAATACAAAACACGCACTATGTCTTTATTTAATATAGGTTATGCATAAGTGCAGAAAAAAATAATGAAATCACTCGTGTGGGAATTGAACTCGGGACACTGAGGTCCCAACCCTGCGCTTTACACGTGCGCCACTGAATCAAGCTGTAGCATGCAATGGAAATGACAGTATATAAATCCGGTTCAGTAGAAAGAGCAGGTTATTTTTGTCTCAGACATCGCATTTATTTTGCTGTGAAAGTAAAGTTTATTTGACCAAAAGAGCCGCTTGTTTTTGTCAGAATCGAGGAGTTTTATGAATTATAAACACTGACAGCACAGGATGTACAAACGAGAAGAATCCCTGGACTAAAGTTTCTAAATACAATCTTTTTTTTCTTTTGTGGAGCCACAGGGTGAGTCTCAGTCACACGTTATGTGTTTTTTATGTTTGTGCAGCTTTTGGTAAGAATAAGTTCATAACTTAGAAGCCTGATCATGTTAAAGTCGGAGTACTTGTCGTTTTGAACCACGTACTGTCACTTGCTCGCGCCTCGCGCATGGACGCTCGTCCGCCCTCATGGCCCGTGTAGATAGGAGGCGAGGAGCGGCAAATGTCGCTTGAAATCCCATTCATGTGTATGTGTCTGTCAGCGGAGGCGCGTCCTCATGTGCCGCCAATCAGAGCGGAGAAATGAGCGATGCGAATGGAGAACACAGGGCTTATTTGACATAGTTAAGAGACAGTGGTGTATGGGGCTGATACCAAGAGGATTAGTTCTCTTGTCAATGTCTGCAGGGGCCTTCCAGCTGTAGTACTGGTCGTTAACACTGTCACTTTGCTCTTCACATGTTGGTCGCGCTTATTAGACGCCCGTCTGCCCTTAAACGCTCGCGCCGGTCGTAGTAGACTCTCCGCGCCGCTTTGGTCGTGCGAAATCGCGCCTACACATAGACATTACATTGAAAGTGTTCGCGTGGTCGCGTTTGGTCTGAAAGCACCTTAAGACAATCTTTATTTTGCGTCAATAGGACACATATTGGGCAAGTTACGAGAAGAAACAGCAGCTGAATTAAGACGGCTGCACATTTGATCACGCAATTTACCGCGGCGAAAGACGGCAGATTTTGACACATTTGTGCTCAGCCACGGATCACACGGACTCCAAAGCTGACATGAAACACATCCGGACTCTAGAGAAGTCACAACATGCTCCTCAAACACATCTCTGAACTAGACAAGTGACGTTCCAGCGTGAACAAACTCATCATGGTAACTACGAGCTCAAAGAGTCAAATCCTCACCTGGAGAAACGTCCGAGCGTCAAGTCAGCTTCCCCTGCATGATCCAAACTGTCTTAAGTTTTCTAAAAGAGCTTCTGTGCTGCTGCCTGTGAATGCTGCGATGTGATACGGTCCCAACAGTGAGTTTGAGAGAAGAGCACGCTTACAGCACGCATCTAGGCCTATAGGACAGCGCACTGTAAAAAAAAAAAAGCTAAATTGCACTAAAAAAAAAATCCGTGAAACAGCGAAGCCGCGGAAAGTGAACCGTGTTAGAGCGAGGGACCACTGTATATTCAATTCAATTCAATTTAATTCAATTCAATGTATTTTTGTATAGCCCAAAATCACGACAATCCGTCATCTCGAAGGACTTCACAGGATGCCAAAAGTGCTGGAGTCCATGTGGAGAGGGACCAGGTCCTGACAACCAGGGGGGCCTGGCCACTGGAACGTCCTAGAACACACTCCCAAAGGGGAGTGGGACAGGAACAACAAGATTAAAAATAGTCACTAGATAAAAGAAGATATAGAAAAAGTTAAGATAAAATGTAGTAGGAAGGCTAAAGCAAGAACACAGAATAAAAGGAGGAAAACATGATAAAACAAGGTAATAATAATATGGGGTCAAAATTGAATTATCTACTGTTCCCAGGCCTTTTTTGGACATTTTTATGCAAACTCGCTCATTTTGCAGTTATGTGTGCAAAAACCGTGGCGGTACTGCCGCTCTGGGCAAATGCTATCAGTTCATTTTCAGTTCACGCTGACGTCACAGTGAGTTGACGCGGCAGACGAGCCGCCCAGATGGTTTATCTAAACTCCTCCCTCTGACATTGCTGCTGCGGAGAGTTGGAAATCGATCACCTGCTGCGTAATGATATCAGCCGTCATTGGGCTCAGCTTGTTGAGCGAGTGGCGCGTTGTGTCTCCACTAGTTCAACGATGCGCTGGTTCGAAACTCGTGCCTGTGTTTTTCATTTTCGATTTTCATTTTTAGAAAATACTCACATAATAGGCTCATGCGCTTGTGTAGACTAAAGCAAAGGTTTCATACGTATGTTTTGCAAAGCAAATATAAATTAAAGCCGCTAAAGCGGCGATGATAGCTCTCGCCAGCCGCGCGACCGCCCTGCCACGCACCGCCACCGAGCCACAACCTCCCAACATTACATTTTCCTCTCCAGACCACTGCCCGAGCTCCTACTCTCCCCATTTCAAAAGTGCCTTACATTTGAATGGCAAAATGGATAGTCTCTGGTAGTTTTGCGTTCCTATAGGTGGCGCTATAACCCAGACCATTGCGTTAGACATAGTTTTGTGACCAGGACCATCCACTCTATTAGTGATTCAAATTCCAAGTCAATCCAACAAAGCGTGTGTGTGCTAGTGATTTTTCGGGGTATTTTTGAGCATTCATTGCGCCCCTGCTGGCCAAGTATTGAAAATGCACCATACCTGTAATGTAATATTTTGCATCTTCTCAGTCATAGGATTTGTTGTGTAAGTTTGGTAAAAATCGCACAATGTTGACATTTGAGGTGAATGGTAGGGGGCGCTATAGAGTGGAGTCTTCAATAAAAGTGAATCCATAATGTTTAGTCCAGGATCACACAATAGTGACTGAAGTCTGAGCTCTGTAGGTCAGAGTCTGTGGCCGTGACAGGTGTTCAAAGAAACAGGAAACGAAGGTGTTTTTCGCCGGCCTGCTGCGTGAAAACGGTGAGGAGTATCCAAAAAAATTGGATGATTATTGAATTTCAATGCCTCTAGATGCAGCAGGTCAAGTCTGAGCTCACTGGGCCCAAAAACCTAGGACTAGTTCGTTAAAATAAAAACGAAATCACAGTGGCGGCTGATTTTAGATCCAAAATGGCCGACTTCCTGTGTGACGTGGAGCATTGCACCAATTATGTTTTATGTTTGTCTTCATCAGCTCTGTCACTGTGGTAAATGTCATTGTCCTACTCCAAAGTAAACTTGTCCCAGTCTCCATTGGATTTTTACAGAAGGTGGCGCCGTAGAGCTGTTTGGTTAAAAGTGTGTAAAATACAGTTATGAATCTGATATTACATTATTATATTTAATTCGGCCAACTTTGGTGTGAGTCTGTCACTGTTTAGTGACTTTTTATCTCACATTTGTGAAATAAGAGTCTCAGTGTCATTGACAATGTATAGGAGCTTTGGAGGCTCCTGGAACAAAACTGTACAAAATAGAGCATAGGTCTGATTGACTTTCATGATCAGGGGCACATTAAGGATTAATGTGCAAAGTTTCACAAATAAAAGTCAAAGTAAATTTCCTATCCCCATTGTAATGTTTGTGCATGTCTATAGGTGGCGCTATATGCCCGACCGTTATGTTATACATATGTTTGTAACCGGGGTCACCAGTCTATAAGTGATTCAAGTTTCAAGTCAATCTGACAGAGGACGTGCGTGTTATAGATTTTAATGTCTTTTTTTGAGCATTCATTGCGCCCCTGCTGGCCAAGTTTTGAAAATGCACCATAGCGATAATGTAATTTTATGCTTCTTATCAGGCATAGAATTTTTGGGCAAAGTTTCATGAAAATCGCACAAAGTTGACATTTCAGGGTATAGGTAGGGGGCGCTATAGAGTGGAGTCTTCATCTAAAAGTGAATCCATAATGTTTAGTCCAGGATCACACAATAGTGACTGAAGTCTGAGCTCTGTAGGTCAGAGCCTGTGGCCGTGACAGGTGATCAAAGAAACAGGAAACGAAGGTGTTTTTCGCCGGCGTACTGCGGGAAAACGGTGAGGAGTATCCAAAAAAATTGGATGATTATTGAACTTCAATGCCTCTAGATGCAGCAGGTCAAGTCTGAGCTCACTGGGCCCAAAAACCTAGGACTAGTTCGTTAAAATAAAAACGAAATCAATCTGGCGTCGCTGATTAAATCCAATATGGCCGACTTCCTGTGCATCATAGAGCAGTGCGCCAAGTCAACTTTAGACTTGTCTCATGGAGCTCTATCACTGTTCTGAGTTTCATGAGTCTAGGCCAAAATTTACCTGTTTCCTCTGCCATAGGGGTCCGATTCTAGGCGGCGCTGTCGAGTCGGTTTGGGTTCGACATTCTTGCAATGTCGAAATTATCGAATTTTTCGCCGGTCCGGTCGCAACGATGTACGTTGTACATACTTTTTCAGGGGGTCCAAGGGGTCAAAAACGCGATTGTTTAGGCAGAAAAAAAAAAATAATAATAATAATTAAAACCGCGCGCGGTGATATAGGCCCTCGCCCCCCCTTGCGACCGCGGAGCATGAGCCACCGCGGGCTACGAGCCACCGCGACGGCCCGCCTCTCGTCCCGTGCATTTTCTGCATCAGCACTCCTTCCCTATTGCTACACTCTATTCACTGAAAGGACAAATTATGACATTGTCACAGCTCACGGTTGAAGATAGAGGTATGCTTTCATTGGCTTTTTTGTTCGCATCCCGAAGGCAAAAGGTGCCAATTATCAAGTGTCTACGACAAAGTATGTTTTTTCATCCAATTTGAATTTTGCATGTATTTCAATGGGAAATGTTTGACGTTGCCACGGTAACACGGTTTAAAATAAGCTATGCTTCCATTGGCTTTTTGTTCAGTATTGGATGGAGAATGTGTGTGCCAAATTTCAGCTTTCTAGGACAAAGTAAAATTTTCCACCCTACCACTCACCCTACCCTCCACTCTGGCAAATCTGTCAGTTCTCCATTGAAAAACATGGGTTTTGCCTTTTTTCCTTTGCCATGGCCAAACGCTTGCAGATAAACATATAGTCCCATTGGGTTTTTTGTTCAGTTGATGTGGAGAGTTATGTGGTGAATTTGATGCATTTTGGTGAAACTAAAAGTTTTATCCCATTCAAAAGTAAGGGGGCGCTGTGGTAAAACGGTTCAAGATAGAGGCGTGTCATGATTGACTTATTTGTTCAGAATGTGAAGCACAATGTGTGTACCAAATTTCAGCTTCCTATGAAAGGAAAATATTTTTTCCCCATTCAAAAAGTTTTGCGTCTCCATTGGATAACATGGGTTTTTGTCATTTTTCGTTGCCATGGCAACACGTTTGCAGATAAAGTTACTCCCATTGGGTTTTTCATTCAGATAGGTGAGAAGGATGTCTGTGCCAAATTTCATGTGTCTACGACAAACTAAATTTTTGGGTCAATGCAATTTTCAAGGTGGCGCTGTGGAGCAATTCGATGACGTAGATTTTTTTAAGTATATCGTTAGATGCGGCTTGCGATTTAGAACAAAATGTATATTAATGCCGGAGAATAAAAATTTGTGTCAGAAATACGCATATTTAACACATTGGAAAATGTCACTTTTGATTTGTGGCGTTGCCACGCCCACATTTTTTGAGATATCAGAAACTATCAAAAAACTCAAAGGCTCAAGGGTCTGCTGATGTTAGTTCCAAATTTTCATCCTATTTAACATAAAAAAAAATGGAAAAAAATAACACGTGAGATGAAAATTTCCAAAAAATCAGGTTCCGCCCACAATAGCCGACGCCCTGTAGGGTTTAGGGCAGGGTCATAATGTAATTTTTACTTGTCTTGACACGAGCTATGTTTCTGCCAAATTTCATTTGTCTGTGATAAAAAAGGTCTGTCATTGCCGTAATGTTTTTTGATTTTTGAGGGGGCACTAGCGAGTCATTTTAACACATTAATTTTTTTGCTGTACGAAAAACAAAATTTTTCGCCGACCTTGAATTTTGGGTCAAATATCATGACTTTTCGTTAACGTTCAGGGGGTCAAAATTAAGGTTAAAGCGCAAGAAAATAATAATAATAATAATAATAATAATAATAACGGAACAACCTTTTTTTCCATTTTTTCTCTCCTAAACTAAAAGACCTAGACTCATAAACTTTCTGACATTGTTCCCCATCACAAGGAACCCTCTGTGAATTTTTTCAGATTTTTACGTCCAACGCTTTGCCTTGTACGAATTTTTGAAATGAGATTTCAAGGGGGCGCTATTGGATCATTTTGTGAGATACCTTCTTGATATGCATATCATTGCGTTCAGGGTCAAAATGTGCACAAACGCTGTATTTCGATTTTCCCATAAAAACATCTAGCAAAAAGAAAGATTTTTTACAAATTTCAAAATTTTTACAATTTTTTTAAAAATCACCGTGACCACGCCAAACATGATATTCAAATTTCAAACCATTGATTTCATTCCACATGGGTTTACTGTATTTCAGCCAAGTTTGACGTGTTTTCGACCAAAATTGTGGACGTGGTGGTCACAAGTATGAGGTAATGCGCTTTTCCAGCGACGTGTTTGATCCAAGATGGCCGACTTCCTGTACATTTGGGGGCGGGGCCACAATATATTTTTTTCATGTTCGGACATGAAGTATTTTTCGGGCTAGGTTTCATATTTTTACTGCGACTTTTTTCGGCGTCAGGCTCCCATTGGCCCAATGTTATTTGATTTTCGAGGGGGCGCTACCGAGTCGTCTTTCATTATTTTTTCACGCGGTCTTCACTCAAAATTAGAGCTCACTGAGTTCTAATTTTCGACACCACTCCCGGGCACGTGCGTCGTCGTTTACTATTTCGTATTCGCGATTTTCCTCCCCCGAGTCCAATTACAATTAGTCCCTCGCCGGGGACTTCGTCACTCGGCTCGGGCCTAATAATAAGAAACCAGCGTAGAACAATAGCTCTCGCCAGATTAATCTGGCTCGAGCTAAAAATCTTTACGTGCAAGTAAGCAAAGACTTGGGGCTGTTGCTGTACAGCTCCCTCCGCTGCAAATCTCACATCAGGACCAGGACGGCTGTTCATATTTGGGGCTGTCAATCAGTGTCTATTCACACCCACTGGGTGTCTCTTAAAAAGCTTCCGGGCATCTCCCACTAATGTGAGCCTGTTTGGGGTTCAGTTGTGGGCGGAGTTAGTCTCTGAATGCGTGTTTAGCCTCACTTTAAAAACTGCAGTCATTAAGCCTCTTCTAAAGAAGAGCAGTCTTGATGCCACAGTACTGAACAATTATCAACCCATCTCAAATCTAACCTTGCGCAGCAAGATGAATTCTCGCGGTATTTGTGGGTTTACAAATCCACGAGAAACCATCTTGAAAGACTCCCGCCCTATGGTTTGAGCCGAGTATCAAATTCTCGAACCAATCAGAAGGCTTCTCTACAGGAGGAGGCGGGATTTACAGATAGGCGTCATGTGCTCACAGCAAAACAACAAACATGGCGACGCAGGCAGACGCAGGTAGTGTTGCAAAGGCTATTGACTGAAGCACGCGAGGGAAACGCTGATAGACCGGACCCGGAGCACACGAGAGAGACGCAGATAGACCGGACCCGGAGCACACGAGAGAGACGCAGATAGACCGGACCCGGAGCACACGAGAGAGACGCAGATAGACCGGACCCGGAGCACACGAGAGAGACGCAGATAGACCGGACCCGGAGCACACGAGAGAGACGCAGATAGACCGGACCCGGAGCACACGAGAGAGACGCAGATAGACCGGACCCGGAGCTCACGAGAGAGACGCAGATAGACCGCCGGACCCGGAGCGCGCAGGGAAAGCGCAAATCGCCTTGAGATGGACACAACCACGGGGAGGACAGCTGTAACAGACGCATACGTACTGTTGCTCGCTGGAGGTGGAATATTGTTGTGAAGTGCTTCAAACTGTGTTTGTATGAACACAATGATATCAGTGGATTAGTCTTTAGCATCTGGCGATGGAAGTTTTGACGTCTCCTCTGCAATACGCAGGTAAGAAACAAAGCGGTTTGTGGGATACGTCATTTTGATTATGTCTTGTGATTAGCTAAAACACCGCTAAGGTGGGGTGGGCGCTTTGTCCAATCAGATCGACGTATTTCGCGAGAACTCCCTCCCTTTCCCAACTGCTTTTGACGAGAGCCCTTCCAGATCGAATATGTGTAGAACTCAATGCAGAGTGATACATATATCGATCTGGCGTGAGCCAGGTTATCTCAAATCTGCCATTTTTAGGAAAAATTATTGACTCACTGATTTTCTCTTTATAAACAACACATTTGATGTCTTTCAGTCTGGCTTCAGACCCCACCACAGCACAGAGACAGCGCTTATCAAAGTAACTAATGACATTCGCCTGAACACTGACGCTGGTAAAGTCTCTGTCCTAATTCTGCTAGATCTTAGTGCTGCTTTTGACAATGTCGACCATGATATCCTCTTACAAAGACTAGAGGACTGGATTGGCATTTCTGGCTCTGCCCTGAAGTGGTTTAAGTCCTATCTGAAAGACAGGAAGTATTTTGTTGAAATTGGAAAGTGTGCGTCTGAGCACATGGCCTTGATCTGTGGTGTGCCCCAGGGGTCGATCCTGGGACCCCTTCTTTTCAACCTTTACATGCTGCCATTAGGTCAGCTTATTCACAATAATAGTGTGTATTATGTATTGTATGTAACACTACTGTCTAAAGTCTATTATATATATATATATATATATATATATATATATATATATATATATATAATATATATATATATATATATATATATATATATATTTTATTTATTTTTATTTTACCTTTATTTTGCCAGGCAAAACATTAAGAACAAATTCTTATTTACAATGTTGGCCTGGTGTGCAAAAGCACCAAGGGAAGGGGAGAGGGAGTCAGACTAAACACACAAAACAATCATTAGTAAAACAAACAGAAATATAGATAAATACATAAAAATACCTTCAGTTAGTAAAACATTTACATGAGTCTTTAAAAATGTCCCTCACTTTACATTTAAAAACAGAAAGAGAAATTTTAGAATCTAGTTTAAGAAAATTTTGAGCCAAATTCCAATCATTAGCTGCGGCACATCGAAATGACATGAGGCCAAAAGAGGAGCTGGGTTTGGGAGTTTTCAGTTTGATGAGCTGTGAGGAGCGAGTGTTGTATCTGGAGGAGGTTTCTTGTTGTAACAGCTGACTCAGATAAGCGGGTGCGAGTCCTAACATGGTTTTATATATGAACGTGAGCCAGTGAATGTGGCGATGAGTGTGCAGCGAGGGCCAGTTCACCTGAGAGTACAGCAGACAGTGGTGTGTCCTGTAGGAAGCATTTGTGACAAACCGAATCGCAGAGTGATAAATTGCATCCAGCTTTGCAAGACTACTTTTAGATGCATGACGGTACACAACGTCACCGTAATCAAACAGTGGAAGGATGGACATCTCAACAATAGCCCGTTTAGCTGAGGTTGTGAAAGAGGAGCGATTTCTGTATAAAAACCCCAGTTTAGCCTTAACTTTAGCCTGTAAAACATTGATGTGATGATGGAAGGATAACAGAGTGTCTAGCCAGATTCCCAAATATTTGTATTGTGAGACTTGATCTAGGATGGTTCCATCTGCTGTGCTAAGACAAAGCTTGGCGGAATTAGCGGTTCTCTTGCTAAACCAGATAGACTTTGTTTTTTTGGCATTTAGTGTCAAATCCAGCTGTGAAAATGCTTTCTCTACACTGAGGAAACTTTCTTGTAAATTACGAGTGACGGTTTCAGGATTTGGGCCAGTGGAGTATAAAATTGTGTCATCTGCATACAGATGAACAGTTCCTTTAGTAACAGACAGTGGGACATCATTTATATAAATGGAGAAGAGAGTTGGACCAAGGATGGACCCCTGTGGGACTCCTCGTAAAACATGAAGGGGTTGAGAAAGCTGAGAATCAATAGTTACTTGCTGTACTCGGTTTGACAGAAAATTTGAGAACCAGTCCACAGCCTGATTGGAAACCCCAATATTGCGAAGCCTTTCCTGTAAGATGGAATGATTAACTGAATCAAAGGCTTTTGCCAAATCTATAAAAACTGCCGCACAGAAATGCTTGGAATCTAGAGCTGAAGTTATGTCATCAAGGACCTTTAAAACAGCGCTGATACAACCATGGCCTGAACGAAATCCAGATTGTACCTCAGACAGAATGTTAGATTTCTCAATATAACTTAACAGTTGTTTATTAACAAGCTTCTCTATAACCTTGGCTGCACATGGTAGTATAGAGATAGGCCTATAATTGTTCAGGTCAGATCGATCACCACATTTAAAAAGTGGGCGAACCAATGCAGACTTCCACTCCGTAGGTATTTCACCAGTTTGGATAGACAAATTAAAAATGCTAGCAAGGGGTGCTGTAATAATAGGAGCCGCTATTTTAAAAAAGAAAGGATCAAGCCCATCTACTCCAGCTGGCTTTTTAGAATCTAAAGATAACAACTCATGTTTAACTTCTTCTAAAGAAAAGCATTTAAAAGAGAGTTTTTGAGTTCCAACCAAATGGTTTGCACTTGGGAGGACACCAGAGTTTGCGCCTACGATGGAAAAATTTGACTTTGTAAAATGTTTGTTGAACAAATTAGCCATACTGAGCTTATCACGATGGTATGTAATAGATACAGGTGTACTTATGATTTATTTTGCAACTGCTTTACTGTTTTCCAAAATAAGTGTGAGTTTGAAGTACATAGTTTGTCTTTAAAATAGCTTGTCTTTGCCTGGCGGATTGCTTGTGTTGCCTTGTTACGGATTTGACGAAATACAAGTTTATCTTTTTCTAGGCCTGATTTTTTAGCTTTGTTCCAAGCAGCATTTTTTTGCCTGAGAAGTAAAGCCAGCTCACGGGAGAACCATGGACTAATGCGATTCTTAATGCGGATGTTTTTTAAGGGGGCATGCTTACTGATAATTGCACTGAAATTAGTTTTAAATATAGTCCATGCTTCATTCACTGTTGGGATAAGTGCAATTCTTTTCCAGTTCATTTCAGATAGGTCATGTAGAAATGCCTGAGTGTTAAAATTCTTCAGTAAACGTCTCTTTCTCTTCTATATCTCTTTTTTTTCTTTTTCTTCTTTTTTTTTTTTTTTTTTTTTTTTTTTTTTTTTTTTTTTTTTTTTTTTTTTTTTCTTTTTTTTCTTTCTTTTTCTATATCTATATTCTATTTTTCTTTTTTTTTTTTTTTTCTTTCTATATATAAATGCTACTGTATATCATTGTGGAATTAAACCTTTGGTACTAATACTAAGTATATCTGAGTTAAGTTTGAAACCAAGTATAGTATAGTAAAGAAGATAATCTAGCACTAACAAGACATAAAACCATCCGACTTCAATTTAAAATTTAAATTACATAGAAAGCAAAAAAAAAGAAAAGCGAAGAAAAATTCTGAACAACAAATACATAAAAAATACAAATTTTAGAACTTATTCTTTCAAACAGGGCCAGGTAGCACTCTGCCCTCTCACTCGCTACTCTCCCCTTCAGAAATTCTAGAAGAGACTCTCTCTTCCTTCCCCTGCTGCTTTCTGGTCCCTGGTCTGCTGATGCCTCTGATACAGAGGCCGGTGGTGCGACCACCCCACCAGCAGTGGCAGCCGAACTGGCCACTACCAGGGGCGGACTAATTGAGTGCTGCCCCTGGAGAGCAGCATCCAGCACAGCATTCCACTGCCAGTTGCAGCAGTCACACCACCAGCCTCCACCCTTTTCCAGTTGGTGGATCACGCAGCTCCTGTAAAATGTATTTATTTGGTCCAAGTACAACTTTACTTTTATATAAAGCACAGAAATGTTGGTATTTGAAATGATTGGATATCTAAAATTTAAAGAAAGAAAAAAAAAGATAATAATTGAAGTAACATCCAACCATTTTTATTCCACTAAATTTACCTAATTGCAGTTGTTGCTACTTTTTACTACTATGTCCATGGTTGGTTTCATGTTCTAGAATGCAACTATAACATAAGAACTGATGATGTGCAGGAGGCATTTTTTTCCCTATTAATCACATTGTACTTTATCTAAAAACATGAGGTGACTAGACCCTTTTACCTGTGGTCATTTTAACTGTCAAACACCTGATTGTCTGTAGAACGTGGTGATGTCACGTGAACACAACCTATGGCAAAGTTTTGTTATTAATAGGCTTTAATTTACATTATATTTCGGGGCAGAGATAGGCAGCCCTGATGTTGTAACAAAATCCCTTTAAAAAAAAGCACAAAACAAAATACAAATGTTTTTTTTTTTTTTTTTTTTTTTTTATAAAAAACTCACTTATCATAGCTATTAAGAAGAGTTGAACTTACTCCCATCCAGTCTTGGATGAGTTCCTCCTCCCTGTAAAGAGACCCTCAATGGCTGTGCGCCACTCAATAAGGGCTCTAGTTTCTTCAGTGGTCCCTATATAAAATAAAAAAATAAAATAAATAAAAAACAGATAGCAACCGATACTGTCAAAATTAGATGCTCGTTTGAGAAGGAATCAATACTAAAATGATTTTCTTCTGAAGAGCATTATAGATAGATAGGAAGATAGATAGAATTGGAACAGTACTTGGGCCGCAACAGATGACGTGTGACAAGCACACGACTCCACAAGTCCGCACAAGTACGCCGAATGAGAAACGGCCCCTGTTTGTGGCCAACTTTTTCTGTTGTTGTTTTTAGCTTTGTGGCTAACTGTTGTTAGCATGAGACTCACCTCGCCGCTAACAGCTGTGAAAAAAACATTAAAATACATTATGATGAACAATTCTAAAGCTCAGAATGCATTAGCTATGAGAGCAAATTATGTGAACTGATGTAAGACCTTTAAAATTAAATATTTCTGTTTGTTTACATTTTTAAGGATGCAAAAATCAGGTATAGTCCCTTTTAACCAGATTCAACACATTTGCAGCTTTATTAATGTACTTTTAGTCTGTTTAGATGCTGTCTTCTGTCTTTGATCGTTTGTACGTTAAGGAGTGCAGAAATAATGGGCCGTTTTCACACTGCTGCTATGCTAGCACCGGTTTAAGAGATACCTGTGTAGTTCCTTCTTGTCCCATTCATTCCTTATGGGGGATTTGCCGAGATGCCGCTAATATTAATTAATATTTAAAAATTCAAAGCACTAAGCAGATTTCAACTAGATAACCACTGGCAGCGAGTTCAGACCTTCACATACGAGGTAAATACTTCACTAGAGAAAGACTGTGTTTTAGAAAAATGCGCAAGTTTGGCGCAATGCTAAATGCTAACAAATAAAATGGGAGCGTACCGATGTTCCCCGGGCCCGATGTTCCCCCGTTCTATGAACAAGGAGACAACACAACCAGGGAACATCAGGCCCTGGTTTAAGAAAAAGGGCTTCCGCTTTTCATGAACGGAGGACCAGCAGACCCTTATATGAGCCTGAGTCGTCCCCCATGCATGCCAGGCTGCGATTTCTCGTTTTTTTTTTTTTTTTTGGCATTTATGCAGCACTGTGCTCTACCTGCCTCCGTGCAAACACCCTGCTAGACTATGACTGTCAGGGTATAATTATTGGCATTTTGGCATCAACATTATTTATCAAACATCCCCGTATTGAGACAGGAGTCTCAAGTTGTGGGAATAGTGCATAGGCCTATACATCCTATTTTCATACATCCCCTGAATCGAGTGGTTCAGCTGAACTAACTGCTAGGCCTATTAAGCAGGAAAACGTTGTTGTTACGTTTTTGTGACAAAGCGGATCTCTCTTTCCTAGCTCCCGCATTGTGGTCTTTATGTGGCCTCCGTTCTCGTGCGTATTTGGCACAAACCAATTTCCCTCTCTCTCCTCTGTCCCCCTCAGTTTTTTTTTCTATCAGCTCTCACAGACACAATGTGGACAGGAGGACCATAACAACTATACAGTAATTCCCCTTGAGTCTTAAGCAACAAAATGAAGTGAGTTTTGTTTTTTCAGTAGCTTCTAGGTTGAATTCGTTTGACATTTTTTGTATTTCGTTAGGAAAATATCTGAAGTTTTTTATCATGAACTGTTGGTTTAGATTTGTTTCTTTTATTTCGTTGGACAAAAATATATATTTATTTAATTATCTTATTTTTCTTAAATTTTGTTTTTAAGCCTAAATAGGCACAAAGAGATATTTATGGCTAATTTAAAATACAATTGCGGACACCCTTTGTAATTGTTTTAGCTTATTAATATTAGGCCTATTCTAATGATGTTCAGGGTAGTCTCAGAACCAAACAGGCTGAACTCGTGGGATGCGTCACACTCGACTCTAACTTTTATAAATGGTGTGGCCAAGCAGACGAAGACACCCGGAGCTTGTAAGAAGGAGATCCGTGAGAAATCTGGTTCCAAACGCACCGCCAGAAATCTGCATTTTTATGACCGAAAACTATTGGGACACAGGGTCAAACTGGAGCAGGACGAACAGCCAACACAAGGACCCAGAAATATGTTAGAGAAGTTGAGAAGAGGCACTCATATAGGCCTAAGTGCCAACTTAGTGCAGTGCAAAGAGCACAGTGCCAACTATAACCAATACGCACGTGAAAAGCTTTAATTATAGGTCTAAATACGTATTTTGAACACATTTCTCTACAGTTCGTTCTGAGTTTACGTTTTAAGACGAAACCGCATTGGTTTGGCCATGATTGTGGTAAAAGGCTCCCTGGCTAGTGCGCGTCACTCTTTGTTTTTCCCTCGTGTGCCATTAAATAACACTGTGTGTTGCAAGTTGTATGAAGGTTCTCTTTACAAAGTGACAGGGGAACATAGGAGCCTTTTACATAACAAAGGGCCTGATGTTTCCCCAAAACGGTAGAACACCGTGCCCGGGGAACACCGGGCCAACCCCAAAAAAATGGTAAGAATATAAAGCAGACAATTTAATAAAAATACATGACATCCTAGGCTGAGTGTTTTTGTATAAAGCTAGTTCAGTTTGTAGAGTTATTTTAAAATTAATAAATAAATAAAATACAGGTTAGCATTAGCTTCAGAGACAAAACAGCACATTTTATAAACACATGGTTAAGTATTTACCTCGTTTTATGAAGCTCTGAACTCGCTGCAGATGATTGTCTGACTGTCACTTGTGTCCAGTTTGTGTCAATTAGATATTTTGATTAGTTTATGGCATTTGAGCTAGCCTTCCGAGAGAATGAATTAACCGGAAACAACTAACCGCTGGTATATTCACACCGGAACTAGCCAAGCCGCAGCAACGTGAAAAGGGCCTATATTCCATGTTCTGTAAAACGTCCATAAGGTTTGATAAACTCAATGGACTCGTCAGAGATACGAGGTGCATGCGGGGATAGCCGCAGCTCTATTGCCCCTACTGCTGATCTAAATTTTAAAAACGGTCAACTAATGCACTTTTTGGGCCAAAATAGGCTACATTGACCAACTAATCGACTAAACAACAAAAAGACTACAGCTCAACTTTCTGCTACATTCCTGTTTGCTGGTCCTAAGCTCGTCTGTCCCATGATTCACAGCAGAGGTCACGCAGAGGGGAGCGCTCTCCGTCTTCTCTGGGAAGTGGAATTAATGTCTCTGCTGCCAGTTAACACTCGTTCATCAAATGCCTCACTATTCTCCCTATCCTAGGACTCATCAATCTGCCCAATCCATCTTAGACCCCCGCGCTCCGTCCCAGCTGAGTCAACACCCACACACTCTCTCCAGCATTCAGCCGCACCAAGCTTTTGTCCAGCGGCTGACACCAGCAGAATGGACTTTTGGGATTCACATGAAAGTGCCAGATGTCAAAATTCACACAATTTGAATAAAAAAAACTAAAGTCATTTGGCTGAGTAAGTAGATTTCTTTCTCATCAATAAAGCATGAACAGGTTTTTAAGAAAAGTTTTATCAGCATTGGTTGCAGACGTATAGAAGAGTGCATTCAAGCTTGGACCCATAAGATTTACAATAGAAAACTGAAGATAATGTCTTTTTCACACAGCATATTTACCTCAACAAATTATGGACGTCGCCTGAGTTTCGAGTCCTTCGAGTGTGAATTGTTCATGTTTGCTAAAATGTCTGTACCTCCTGTAAATCACCAAACTCAGACATCCTCAGGTAGTTCTAGTCCTGTGTGAATGTGTATGTCTGTGTTCTAATCTAATACTGACTCTGCGGCTTATTTCAGCTTCAGGCTCAATTAAATTATTATTTATATTCACCAATTGTCATTTTTTTCTACAATTAAAAGCTAACTATTAAACAAACTACGATCTGAAAGTGACCCGAAAGTACAACCCCGTAGTCACTGTTGACTCTCTGTTCCACAGGAGGGAGCGGAGAGAGAGTCAACATTAACCTGGCTCTGAGTTCTCACTATATCCATCTGGGACTTTACTCGCTGAAGGCATTTGAGAAAAGGTCTGATTGGGTGTGGGGCCTACCTTATTTGAGCTTAGCCAATCACAGCAACAACTCGTAGTGGTGTATCCAATGCAGTGGTGGCTGGTCAATCGGGGGCGCAAGTGCGCCGCATTCCCTGATTTGACCCTGAAAAATAACAAATAAAAGCTTTGAATAAATTCCTATAGTAGTTTAAAAGACTGGCTGAAGTCTATGGGGTTTTCCCATTAGGGCACGAGGCATTAGTGAACACTTAATAGAAGGCCTGAAGTGTCACAAGAAATTTTAAACTCTCGTACTAATCCCCATTAGTTTATAGCACAGCTATAATCTCTCTATAGGTGCGCTAGGCACTGCGCACCTCGGAGGTTTAAATGTCCCTGGGGAAGTCTATTCCTGCCAGACTTCTCTGTCATGGTTCAACATGTGACCAATGAAAACCACTGAACATTTGCTCTGATGTGTCTCACTGACTCCATTTTACTTTAACAGTCACAATGAGACTAAAGAATGACTTATCATCGTTGCTCTAATGCTACAAGTACTTATTTAGTTTAAAAAACAAACTTTTTCACAAATTTTGTGACTGACCAATCACAATTTAGTATGTACCGACCAATCAGGATTCAGTATGACCGGCATGCTTACTTATGCTAGCGCAGCAGAGCACCATAGGATAAACATTACATTAGCATATTGTTTCTTTTGTCTAAACTTGTGGAGCTGTTGTTGGACGTGGATCTGGATCAGTTTCATTTCACTTTTGGAGAAACAAACAGGAGCAAGAGGAGAAAAGGTCAGACATTTGTTTTTTAGCTTTACTATTGGAGACATCTGAGCAGCTAAAGCCCTACTGCTAACGAAGTTATATGTAAAAGAAAAAAGAGCTCATTGTTAATTCAAAACCCCCCAAAATATAAACCACCAGCCGCTACGAATCCAATGTCTGCGTGGGACAGAACAAGTGTCAAGTTGGCTTAAGAAAAAGTTCTTTTACACGTGTATTTCTAACACATAAATGTCAGCAACTCGTCTGTCTTTTTCCCCGGCCCGTTCTACGTCTCTCCCCGCGGTGTTTTTCTGCCCCGGGATGCTTTGTCCCTTCGCTTTGGCACACTGGAGCGCGCTGTAGACTACCCCTGCCTTGCGTAGCGCACGGACACTCTGTGCCTCCACTACCAAGCACGACCCCGGCTCCACTCCAATAACACACGAACTGTCCGTCCCAAAACGCTTTGTCTAGCCAAGCGCGTTGTATAGCCAAGCGGCTCAAAGCGCTCGAACTGTTTGCTCCGTCTAGCCAAACGCACAGGCACCTGATGCACGCTGCACCCCGGCTCAAAGCGCTCGGACCGTTCGCTCCAACGCGCCCTGACCAGCCGTCTCCAAGCGCACATCGTCCCCCTGGATCCGAGTCTGTGGATCTACACTGGTCTTACGTTTTACAGCGCGGTTTGTGGGAGAAGGAGACGAGAGGAAAAGAGTGATGAGTGATGTGTGTGAACCAGGGCTTCAGGTGGGTTTGTGTTTCCTTCACTGTTCAAAACGCACTGACCAAACGTCCCACAGCTCAGTGTGTGAGTGTGGGCAGCCGCTGTCAGAGCGAGAGCCTCCGCCCCGCACGCACGCACAAATAGGCTTATTTAGCTTTTTTTTTCTTCTTTTATGTAAAATCAAAGAGCCTACGTTCAGCTTTATTACAGGGCATTAGGTACGTCCAATGTTTTCTGATAATATGGTCAGAATAAATAAGCTGTTTCTAACAATTACCCAGGCAAATCATCGTGCCTTTGGATCTTTGTTTTTGTTAATGACGTCATCGACTAGTCGAAGTCGACGCAACTAACGCTCTCGACTAGTCGACTACTAAAATTCAGTAGTCGTGCACCCCTATCACACATACGGCTCTTCTTTCAAAAAGAAATTACTCCGTATGCAGCAGAAACACGTACAGCCACGAGAGCCGGCATCTTTGTTTAGCTTGAATCAGACTCGGCGGAGACGCCGGAGCGCTAACGTGTTAGCCCGTCCTGCTATAATGTGATTGGCTCAAAACCACGCTGCTGTGATGTGATTGGGCTGAAACACCGCCGTTTCAGACTCTCAAACCAATCGGGGGCTGAAAGGCAAGATGGTTTCTCTCGTTTGTGAATTCACAAATATCGCGAGATAAACCATCTGACTGGACACGTTAAGTCAACATGCTTCAACTTTAAATTGGCAGAGCAGGGGATACTCGGAATAATTCCAGACTTTAAAAGAAAATGAAATGTAACTAAATATCAAAAGTATCTAAGTTTCAATATCTTGTTGATTGATTAAGTTGCACCCACAAACAGTACAAAGGTCCCGAGTGGTGGCATTCCAAACAGACCAGGGTGGGAGGAGCCTGTGCAAGTGTGAAGTTGATGGAGAGGGCTGTGTGAGGCAGAGGTCCTGGGACACCTCGGTGATTAATGCAGACCCGCTAACACTCCGCTCTTTTCCGGTAGGTTAGATGTGACGATATCCAGGCTGCAGCTCAATCAAGATACGTGCAGATAGGATTTACTCAAATGTGTCAATTCAATTTTTACTGCACAACGAGGCTAAAATGAATTAATGTCAGACAAAAGTCGTAACAGTTTAAAGACAGGTTGAACTACTATATTTAACATTCTAACCTTGTGTTTGTTTGCAAAGACACAAGGAGGCACGACAAATATATACATGAACACAATATTTATTCCCTAAACCTTTTTTTTATTTTTTGCAAAATGCATGTTTGTTTCTTTTTGTGTGTGTGTATATATATATATATATATATATATATATATATATATATATATATATACATACACTCAACAAAAATATAAACGCAACACTTTTGTTTTTGCTCCCATTTTTCATGAGATGGATTTAAAGATCTAAAATTCATTCCAGATACACAATATTACCATTTCTCTCAAACACTGTTCACAAATCTGTCTAAATGTGTGATAGTGAGCACTTCTGCTTTGCTGAGATTATCCATCCCACCTCACAGGTGTGCCACATCAAGATGCTGATCTGACATCATGATTAGTCCACAGGCCCACAATAAAAGGCCACCCTGAAATGTGCATTTTTTTTGTTTTTGCTTTATTGGCGGTCTGGGGACTCAGAACCAGTCAGTATCTGGTGTGACCACCATTTGCCTCATGCAGTGCAACACATCTTCTTCACATAGAGTTTATCAGCTTGTCTATTGTGGCCTGTGGAATGTTGGTCCACTCCTCTTCAATGGCTGTGCGAAGTTGCTGGATATTAGTGGGAACTGGTGCACGCTGTCGTATACGCCGGTCAAGCACATCCCAAACATGTTCAATGGGTGACATGTCCGGTGAGTATGCTGGCCATGCAAGAACTGGGACATTTTCAGCTTCCAAGAATTGTGTACAGATCCTTGCAACATGGGGCCGTGCATTATCTTGCTGAAACATGAGGTGATGTTCATGGATGTATGGCACAACAATGGGCCTCAGAATCTCATCACGGTATCTCTGTACATTCAAAATGCCATCAATAAAATGCACCTGTGTTCTTCGTCCATAACAGATGCCTGCCCATACCATAACCCCACCACCACCATGGGCCACTCGATCCACAACATTGACATCAGCAAAGCGCTCACCCACATGACGCCACACACGCTGTCTGCCATCTGCCCTGAACAATGTAAACCGAGATTCATTCGTGAAGAGAACACCTCTCCAACGTGCTAGACGCCATCGAATGTGAGCATTTGCCCACTCAAGTCTGTTACGGCGACAATCTGGAGTCAGGTTAAGACCCCGATGAGGACGACGAGCATGCAGTTGAGCTTCCCTGAGATGGTTTCTGACAGTTTGTGCAGAAATTGTTTGGTTATGCAAACCAATTGTTTCAGCAGCTGTCTGAGTGGCTGGTCTCAGACGATCTCGGAGGTGAACCTGCTGGATGTGGAGGTCCTGGGCTGGTGTGGTTACTCGTGGTCTGCGGTTGTGAGGCCGGTTGGATGTACTGCCATATTCTCTGAAACGCCTTTGGAGACGGCTTATGGTGGAGAAATGAACATTCAATGCACGAGCAACAGATCTGGTTGACATTCCTGCTGTCAGCGTGCCAATTGCACGCTCCCTCAATGCTTGTGGCATCTGTGGCATTTTGCTGTGAGACAAAACTGCACATTTCAGGGTGGCCTTTTATTGTGGGCAGTATAAGGTACACCTGTGCACTAATCATGATGTCAGATCAGCATCTTGATGTGGCACACCTGTGAGGTGGGATGGATTATCTCAGCAAAGCAGAAGTGCTCACTATCACACATTTAGACAGATTTGTGAACAATGTTTGAGAGAAATGGTAATATTGTGTATCTAGAATGAATTTTAGATCTTCAAGTCCATCTCATGAAAAATGGGAGCAAAAACAAAAGTGTTGGTTTATATTTTTGTTGAGTGTACATACGTACACTCAATCATGAGATCCGCCTGTTTCATATGAGCCCTACATCCATTTCTAATCTTCAGGCCAACTCTTGAGGCGTTGACACATTTTCGAACCCCCAAACCACAAGTGACAGGGATTTCATCAAACTGTGAGTTCACGTGACCCCCGTTGGCTCCTGGACAGCAGTTATTCGTCGCCTTATGGATCGGCAGTAGTGTCTGAGTTGATCCTGTGAAATTGCCGCCCATTCTTCCACCAGCGCTGCCCTCAGCTGTTGCTGAGTTTCGGGAAGATGCTCACGTCGGCGGACACGCACACTGAGCAGATCTCAGACATTTTCAATGGGATTTAAGTCCAGACTCATGGCTGGAGTCACATGGGGTTGTGCAATGTCTTGCTGGAACAGAGGCTCCCGCCCCAACTTGGTCCAGAAAATAGAGCACCACAGGCCTCAGGATCTCATCCCGATAATGGAGGCCATTGAAGTTTCCTTCGATGAAAACCAGGTCTGTCTGGTGATTTGCCGACATGGCTGCCCAAACCATGACACTGGGACCACTCCACCGGTTTACTTGGCGCACACAAGGTTCAGCCTCTCCCAACATCTCCTGTACACCCGATCTCGGCCATCTGCTCTGAAGCACTGGAACATTTTTTCGTCACTGAACACAACTTGGTTCCACCTCTGCAAAGTCCAACGACGATGTGAGTGCACCATTCGACCCGAGTTCAGCGATATCGGGGAGTAAGCACTGATCCAAGATATGGCCAATATGGTCAAATACCGCCAGCGCAGAGGCGATTACGGATGGTTCTGGCCGACACTGGCCTTTGGTGTGTCCCAATGGTCTCGACTGCGGACCTGGTGGTGGGTTGGAACCTGTCACGGAGATGTGCGCGGCGGTTGGTCTTGTGCAGCGGACGTTACACGGGGGCCACCAGTACGAGGGCGGTCATTAGAGGAACAAGACGACTAATGGTAGAGCGGTGACTCCAAACACCCTGGCGACAGCAAAACAACACCGTCCAGCTTGGAGCAGCCAATAGCTCCATCCCTCTCTGGTTGGACAATCGTGGCATCGTGAAGAAGTGTTTTTTTGGATTCATTCTGGTGCCTTTTATAGAGAAGACTGCACTCTTTATTGTTCTCACAATCAGTCAAGCCAAAGCAAGAATTTTGTTCACCTGTCTTCAGCTTACTATGGACTGAAATCATGATGCTAACCCATTTTTCCAATGTAGTTGTTTTCGAAGGAATTTTTGAAAATTAAAATGTTGCGTTTCTTTTTTCCTTGAGTGTATATGTATATATATACAGTGTATATATATATATATATATGTATATATATATATATATATGTTATATATATATATATATATATATATATATATATATATATATATATACACACAGTATATATTTTATTTTATATATACTAAGTGGTCCCTTGTTTATGCGGGGTTTAGGTTCCAAAAATAACCCGTGAAAGGCGAAAGTAGTGATCTTCATTTTTACCAGTAATTTCAGTTGATAACCTGCCTGGTTCTGATGTTTAGTGTTTAAGTACATGTAATAATGCGCTGAACACATGATTCACCGCCAGATTCAACAGCGAGAGTCGTTTTTGTGATGCCTAAAGAGGGACGATGCTGTGCGTGTTCACCTGCTCTGCTTTTGGCACTTTGCTCGTCCGCTGCGCTCCACACCGAGCGCAGAGCCACGGATCACACGGACTCCAGAGCCGACACCAAACACATCCGGACTCTTGCAAAGTCACAACACGTTCCTCAAACACATCTGTGAAATACACAAATGACGTTGAATGTTGCGATGTCACACAATCCCTAAATGGTGTGTTTGAGAGAAAACCACGCTACAGAGCACGTCTAGGACTGCACACTGTAAAAAAAAAAAAAGCAAAGTTGCACTAAAAAAAATCAGCGAAACAGCGAAGTCGCGATAAGTGAACCGCGATAGAGCGAGGGACCACTGTATAGTTTTTTTACAGTGGTTATTTACTGAAAGTTGAGCTTACTGAGTAATAATATTCTATGCTAATCATTGACATGTCCATTGTTTTCTGCGACTTTGGTTTCATAATTTTCCACCAACATTTTCCTTTCATCAGAACCATTTTCGTCCCGTGGCTGAGGTCACTTAATGAATAACTAAATGTTGATATTTATTTGGGTCTCCATTTGGTCCAGTTGACATGGCAACAGTCAGAAAAGTCAATTGTGTAAAATGTAGTGGTGATAACACTTTCTTGTGGTGCTTCTGAATCAAAACAGATTTGTTTCATTTCAGTGCCAAAAAATTAGTAGGACATCGGGCAGTTACTACAGGTACAAACAAACAAACAAACAAACAAACAAAACAAACAAACAAACAAAACAAATCAAAGGACCATCCTAAATGCTTTATTGTTACTAAACAAGCCAACCCAGCTTATCGGAAACAAGTTTTGTTTTTTTTAATCAATTGTACCATTTTAAATGAATTCATTGATTATCATCATGGATTCATGATATGCTCATGAGGAATTAATGCATGCATTCAAGGTTAATTCATGATGGATTCATGCATTAGTTCACCATGAGTCATCAAGAACTATCATGCATTCACCATGAATTCTCATGAATTCAAGTAGTTTCATGAATGTATTTATTCATGCATTCCACCATTAATCCATCTAATGAACTAACATGAAATCATGTTAGTTAATGACTATGAATCCAAGGACAATGCAGTCCAATCCAGTTTGTTGTTGATGAAGTCAAAGGAATGCTGACTTTCTCAAGCCCCTCCCCTTTTTTAATAACTATAACTTACATTTTGATGAATTAATATTACTTCAATATTAAAGAAAGGCCAACAGTGTTTCAGTTGGCTGTAGACTAAAATTAAAACTTTCAACATCAGTTAAATGAAATGATGTAAATCTTTAGGTAGACCTTTGTCTAAAAAGAACTCACGAGCTGAAAAAGATTGGTGACCACTGGTTTAGAGCCTTCTCAGATTTGTTTAAAGTTCAAATATTTTTGATACAAACCTAAAAATGTATCTGATTTTATTGTTTTCATGATAAACAGTTAAAATAATCATGATATAAGAATGGTCAAGACTGTAATGATCTGAAAAGAATGCTTTTGTAGCACATTTATCAACGTGTTCTCACGGATTTGTAAAATAGCACGCCATGACAAATTGCATGTCACGACGCCCTCTGCCTGTTTTGGCGTGCAAGTACGCGCTCGTTTTTTCTGGCGTGGTCTGGACACCCCTAGTGTTTGACGACAAACACGAGGTTTTTCAAGGGATTAAAGGCTAAATTTAAGTCTGAAGCTACAAAAATGGGTAGGTTTAGCTCTTAGGCTTGGAGTTGGTTAAGTTTAGGATTAGGATTGTGTTAGTTTCATGAATAATAACACGTCTTAACATTCACCATTGAAATGAACTGGGACAGAAATGCGTGAAATACACACGCACAATAGAATTGTGTTCATATGACACACTGTTTACAATAGCGTGGTATTGACACACTTATCCATGAGTACAGGCTGCATTTATTATTTCATAGTTCTTAGAACAGCGTGTTAGACTTGATGTTTTAAATAATACTATACTGGATTAAATATTGTAGAAATGTGAGCTGGCGTACTAGTATTTCCTATGTGGTCCCAAGTTGAGCGTGAAGCTGTGGTCTCACATGCAGCATCTCGTCTCAGTGTGGAAGGACGGATCTTCACCGGGAACTTGATCTGGACTAAAGGCTGTGTGAGCCCGGTGTTAGCAATATTAGAATGTTGTAACTTCCCTAAAAACACCCTCATAGTTGTGTCTAGTTTCAGTCACATTTATTTAAATAATACTGTTTGGAGCTCAGCAGAGGAAGAACTTCTAGAAGTAAATTGCCTCATTGTATAGTGCCATTAGCTTTTTGAAAAATTCATTATTAACAGTTCAAAGACATGTCATGGGGTAACTAAGTACAAAGCTAACTCATATTTATAGCGCAGTTATTTTACGAGCCATCCACACTCATAACATTATTTTCTTTTCTTTCCTCCAATCCTAAAATCCCATTGTAATTACTAACTGTTTTTATGTATTGTACCTTTGTTTAACTGCCTTTGTCTGTAAAGCATCTTTGAGTGTCTAGAAGAGCACAAAATAAATAAAATGTATTATTATTATTATTATTATTATTTATTATTACTAGTTGTCGTTTCTCTCCAAAAATAGGTCCACAAAAGTTGACATTTCTCTGTTTGCTCGCTTAAGTCCCATGACACAAACACCGTGTGAGACGCTGCTGCTGTATGTCCTCATAAAAGTTTATTTATTCAACACACATAACATTGATTGTGTTGTTAAAATAAAAAGTGTCCTAAATACAGAGGGATGTGTGTTGTGTGTCTTTAAGAACAAAACACATAGAAAGTTTGTCTGAATGAAGTATAAATGATCATTATAAAAGTGTACACACAAAAAGCCATCTGCTGTCCCCACAGGTCCCATCTGTCCTGACTCCAAACATCAGAGTCATAGACATATTTAAAGGTTGAACGGAGGCGTAAAGCCTCGCACAGAACTGGTGAAAACAGGACATGAAGATTTGTATTCACTGAACCTCCACAGACATCATAAACAGTTCGATTTAGACTGAGCATTAGCAACACCATTATCAGAGAGACCCCAGGCCGGAACCAGTAAGTCCTGAACTCACTCAAATATGACTGTCAAACACATGTCAACGTATTAGATGAATTAACTTAACATTAGCATTGAAGATATTAAATGTCCTGCAGGAGAAGTACGACATTATTGAAATAAAATTACAATAAGTCATATGGCCTCGTCACCTCCCACTTCTGTGGTAACACAATAACTTGAGAAACAGAGTCTAAAATCCTGGTAAGCATTACTGTTGCTATAATCTGGCTCACACCAGATGGATCTGTGTTGAACTACGATTTGAGTTCTTCCATAGTCTCCATCTGAAACTTGACTCACTGAAAGAGTTCGATTGTGTGGGACTGACCTTATTTGTGCTTAGCCAATCACAGCAACAACTCATAATGGTGTATCCAATGTTCAAAAAGAAATTACACGTAGTACATGCACGGGAGCAGCCATCTTTGTTTAGCTTGAATCAGACTCGGCGCTAACAGCCCGCCCGGCTACAATGTGATTGGGCCTCAAAACCACGCTGCTGTGATGTGAGTGAGCCGAAACACCGCTGTTTGGAAGGCCAGATGGTTTATCTCGTGTTTGTGAATTCACAAATATCGCGAGATAACCCTTACGAAACAAAAATATATTGCAATTGTGGTGCACCTAAAATGTGACCACATAGATTTTAGTTATTTTAATATTTGGTATTTTAAAGCAATTATTATACATTTTATTTTTGGTAAAGATAAAGCTAAATCTACTAAGAGACATTCATTTGTCAGTAATAAGTACTTTCCTGATTTTTAGTAAGAGAAGCTAATGGTAAAGGTAACGTGGAACCTTTGTGTGAGGGGTGTTGCGCCAGGTTGGTTTTAGCGGTGACACTTCCCGTCTCCTCAAACGCAATCTGGATGTGAAAGACAACGCTGCGTCTCTTCTGTTCTCTTACTTTTTATTATTCTTTTCAGGTTAGTATATGATAAAAACACCCAGACACTACATTGTAAGGTTGTTACTTTATGTTTTATTGGTAGATTGTACTGTTTAGATGCGTATTGGTACTTTTCTGCTGATATCTGTGAGTTAGCAGTCAAAGCTAGAGATTAGCAGCGGATTTCGTAGCCAAAATATTGCGATATCTCGTTGGCTCCAGTATTATGGTATATTTTGGTTTTTATAAGCATTTATATGCACTGTACTTTATTTTTGTAACTCAAACTTTGTACAATATGAATCTAGTAATTTTTGGGTTGAGGTTTGAGACAGTCAAATGCACTTAGATGCACAAGAGAAGCATTTATTCAGAAGCTTTAGGTAGTCTTTAGGTAATGAAGTAACAAAAGAGGTATACTAAAGTTATTTGTCACTTGAGATGAAAAGATGGAAACATGTAATTTTGGACAAATGCACTTTAATTGTACACTGAATGAATATTGTTTAAGAACAAGTAAAAACGCAATCTGGATGTGAAAGACAACGCCTCGTCTCTTCTGTTCTCTTACTTTTTATTATACTTTTCAGATTGCACATTACTGCTCCGGCAGCCCCGCAGCCCGTAACACAATGTACTAGAATTTATATTGCAATACATTAGAAAATATATTTCAATATGTGATACAATTTCTCATATATTTTAACATATAAAGCAATATATAAGTAGACAATATACTGCTATATAGAGAGTCATTTGTAATATTCTCTAAGAATTAAAAGTACATATTTGAAGAAAAAGTACATTTATGTCTGAAACTTCTTAAGTTTGTTGATACTTTAACTAGTGATGGGAGTATCAATACTGATACTGAAGTACTGATAAGTGGATATTGACTCTTTAAAATCTCAGTATTGATGCTCATGCAAATATAATTTTCATATGCAAATGTTCAATTATTGTGGTAATTTCCTCATTGTTGTGTGTCAACCTCACATCAGCTTCAGCTAACTACCTGTTCCTGCTGAATTGTTTGTTATTTTTTTAAATGCCTTCATCTGTATGGATGTACTGGTATCAAGTATCGGTACCAAAAAAATCCCCCCAAAATACTGTACTTAGTGATGGGTAGGTTTGGTAAAGATAGAATACTAACAAGTCCATACAGAGTGCATCTATCAAGTTAAAAAGTCACTAAACGGCCAGAAAAAAGTTTTCTCCGCCCAGGTGCTACAATCAGAAAATGCTCCTAGAGGGATGGTGCCTGGAGAGATGTGGGCGCGGGGGGAGCGCTGGGCGTGTTCTTCTAGACCGGTGTAAACAATATGGCAGCGCGCGGACCACGGCCAGGTCTAACTTCTTAGTGGAACGGACATTTGCGGTTGGATTATTCATCCTTCTTTCTCGGAACTGACGGGACATCACGGAGCCCGACGGCCCTGAGTGAAGCCTGGACAGGCCATTGGATGAAAGCCAAGTGTAAAAAAAAGGTGGCCGCTAAAAGCTGATGCGCTAACACCAAGCTAATGCTAAAGCTACCAATGCCCCATACATTTTTTGGATGGATCCGTTTGATTACTTTCAGAAGTTTCTAGTGTAAAGCAGAGCCGGACCTTCCTATATGCAGACTATGCAAGTTGCGTAGGGCCCCGCATCTGTGGAGGGCCACGCTGATAGTTTTTCGAGTTTATGTCAGTCCAGTCATCGGGCCTATAGACTACATAAACCCTGGTTGACCAATCCTACAAGCTTAAAAGTGATGGACACTCCCTCTTCTGTTCTTGAGACACAGCCGTCTCCCCTGTGCTGCGCTTAAGACTGACAGATGTAGAAACAGGTGTCTGCTCATTCTCAGCACAGAGCGCAAATCAAAGAGTCTGGAAACAGTTTGGACAAATGCATGTTCTGTATGTCATAAGCTCTCAGTCAATCTTTCTTTTGTGTCAATAGGACAAGTATTGGCTGAACTACGAACACAAATAGCTGATGAAATTAAACGTCTGCAGATCGCGAAAATGACGGCGGCAAAAATGACCACGGCGAAATATGGCGGATTTTGACACATTTATGTTGAATTCTTTCAAAAGCCACATAAACATGAGGTTGTTTGTCCCAAAAAAGTTTCAGATTTCAATATTTCTGTCAAAAAAGTCCAGCGTGATGATGCAGCTTATCAGCTGTTTCAGCGTGAGCACATAAAGAGGAAACAGAGGCGGAGCTCACAGGGAGAGGGACAAGGCTGGGGCCCCATTTGGAAACACTGAAACCAAATAAAACTTGAGGAGAGGTGCAATGATATATTAATCAAAAAGTTATACATAAAATTAAAGATTAGTTGGTCTAAAATAGCTCACTCCAAATTTAGGGAAAATGCATCTGTTTTATTCAAGGGCAGGATCTGCATTATCTGTTTATTGAATGAATGAATGAATGAATGAAACCTTTATTGCCCCAAAGGGGAATTTGTCTTGCACACACAGAGCACAAGGGGGATAAAGAAATTAAAAAGTAAAAATACAACACCTCGTGTGCGTGTCGACTGCAGAGCAGCGCCACTGTGTTTCTTCTTATTGTGAGAAATATTATTTAGAATACACTTATTTTTGTCTGTTGCTTTGTGTATAGTTATAATTTATAAAGAAATAAGTACATTTAAACGCTGCTTTGGCTTGACTGATTAAGGTTCGTAAAAAAGACTAAAGGGCCCCCGAAGCTGATTTTTGCTTAGGGCCCCCAAAAGGTTAGATCTGGCTCTGGTGCAAAGTCACTAATGGAGACAACAGGACAGTCTGTGACACAGGACGAACCTCCAGACACATGGACAAGCACAATGGACATTAGCTGTGAACATTTGCTAAGGACTTAACTGTGTGTCTGTGTCTGAGTTTGACTGTGTCTCACTTCATTTCACTTTTGGTTTTGAAATAAACCTCTCAATTTGATGGTAATAGACTGATGCACTGTTCAATATATTTTGAAATATCGGATGGAAATAGTCATAGTTTTACATATATAATGTTATATAATGTAAGGTATATATATATATATATATATATTGCAAAGTATATTTATGTATGTATTTAATATATGACCACATTTGAATGTATTATTGCATATAATCAAGTATATTATGTCATATATTTGCATATATTTAAAATGCTTCTTACAATATATAATCCTATAGATTCTGAAATATATTTTAATATATAGAACAATATATTATCTTGTATAATGTAAGATATATTTCAATATTTATAGCAATATATTCCAGAGTATATTTATATATTTATTCAATATACGAAAGTAGCAATAATTGCAGTATTTTCATACTGAATTATATACAGTATTACTTCCATATTACAAAATATATTTATTATATATTGCTATGAAAATTTCACAATATATGAATTCTCATGAAATATATTGTCATTTAATATATTAAGAAATATCTGGCTGGTCAGGTTACTGTTGCTATAGTTTTTTTGAAAATGGTCAAATGGGCTTTAAGTCGATGCCTTTTTGGACAATGGTTTTGTTTCTTTTCTTTTCTTGAGATTTCCATAAAAAAATGGAAGAAATTAAGCTGTTTAAACAAGGCTAATTACAATAGCTGTATTTTCAAAATTTTGAAAATCCAAAGTTAAAAGTTGTCTCTAGTGAAGATGTGTGAAGCACCTCCTGTATTTTCACTTAATGACAAGAAGGAATTGAGTGTTTTTAATGTGAGGAAAGGATGCAGATGTGAATGAAGCAACTTCATGTATGTTTGTAAATTTGAAACATTACCTAAAGTGAACAAATGCATATATTATTGGACCTTTAAACTACGAGATCAAACAGGCTGTCAATAATGGTAAACATTCATAAAACCCTGTATCTTACACTAATCATAACAATCTGACAAACCTTCTCCAGAGTTCACCTGAGGCGCACAGTTTCTCTCTCAGAACAGCTGTCATTAATCAGTAGGACGACAAACCCAAAACGGATTTACACAAGTTAGCCGTCCCAGATACAACAGCTCTCTTTGGAAAAACAGACTGTAGGAATGTAGCAAACGGCGCACTAAGTCAATACGCATCCATCAATTTACCATAACCTGACAGCAGGATGTTTGGCCTCCAGACAGGGGCCCTTTTAGTTTGCTAATGCACATTTAAAGGCATTCAATCTCCTGGGTCAGTTAGCAACATTTGGTCACTGTCCCTTCTCATAGAAGTCAGTGTGAATTGCAAACTTTGAGCATCCTGTGTTGACAGACCACAGTGTGTACAAACAAGGTATGAAGTTATGTAAAAGGTCCAAATATTAAGTGTTAAGTCCAAATTCAATATTAGGTGTTAAAGTCAATATAAACAAACAACACTGGAAACGGGTCAAATGGTGAATGTTGGATCAGAAAGGTTCTTCTAACCACAATCCACAAGCTCCTACTAAATGGAAGTCAAATCAAAAGACCTCAAAGACTCTCTTACTGTGTTGTCTCTTTACCCGTGGCAAGGCAACACCAATAGAACACCACGGACGTTTCTTTATAACCAACTGATGAATGCAAGTGGGTAGAAGAAACACTTACATTCCCACCCCTTCTCTTCTAAAAATCAGAATACAATATTTCAATTGACTTCCAGTTGCAATCCTTCAAAACAAACACAATTTCTTAATTGCTAGTAGGAAATACATTATGAATATTTTACAAAAGAGATAGAGTTATCACTAATGATAAATACACAATCTTGAATATGAATATGACAAACATAGATAGCAACAATGGTAATGACATAAATACTAACTATGGTCAGAGACCAAATACCAACAATGGTAAAGACAAATACCCACATGGTAAAGGAAAAGCATGGCTATCAACTTTCTTTTGGACAACTTTCTTTTTGCCTGTCGCTGCCAGTGCTGCAGTTATGACTAGTTCGACATTCATATTTAATCATCATTTGAATATGTGGTTGTAAATAAGTAGTTTTTGGTTTTGCCAATGATAAAATGTATTCAACTGGATAATAGTAACAACTGTTTTGTGTGTGTTGTGCATTAAAAAGGCAATTAGGCAAGGCAAGATGTTGTGTGTTGTTCTGGAGGAAGTCTTCTACCCCGGATGGCCCAAGTCTATTCTTTGCATTAAAATAGACAAGATCCTGATGAGTCAGCCGCCTGGAGAGGGCGCTCCCACCTGTCAGCCCTGAACTGAATGAAATATGATGACATAGTAATGATAAATGTAGACATACCAATGACAGTGACGGCCATAGTGAGTGTAACACCGGGCTCACACTGCCTCCAGTCCAGATCCAGATCCGGATCTGTCTGGGTCCGGTCGTCACTCACACTGCCTCCAGAATATGCATGCATATGTACGGACTCTGCTGGTCTCGCAAGACCACGAGTTCTCGGGGATTCACGCTCAACTTGGGAGTTTCGGGGAGTTTACGTGATCTCTGGCACATGGATATGTAAACAAAGAACACATGCGCCGAGACTTTGGGCTTATTTCACGTCACTTCATTTTCTGTTGGATTTTTCGACGCACGGGACGTTTAATTACTTCCTGTGTGTTCAATAGTTGCCTATATGTCGAGCATTTTGCCATATTTGTTGTAGTAGCAGAAACGTAATGTTTTTACTTTGAAAACTACCGGAATTACTTCACCCGTGAGCGCTTGGTTTCCTGTTTGTGTGTCTTGTTTTCACAACTTCACCAAAAAGGGCTCCGGAGTAGAGACCTGCACGGGACTAGATTTTCATGACCGCTCCCGCCCGATCCCGAAGCATCCGTGACCGTTCCCGCCCGATCCCGAGGCCCCTGTGTGTCTGCCCGCCCGAGAAGCTCCCGCGGGTCCCGTTGGGTCCCGACTTTTTTTTTTTTTGGTGACACGGAGGTTGCGTGGCGGCCCCAGGGCATAACAACACGGACACAAATGACTAAACTCTGCATAACTCTCTGCATCTAGTTTAAAAATGATAGGTGTAATGTTCTGCTTTTAGTCAAGAATCAGGCAGGACATTGTGCAGCAAGCTTCGTGTGAGCTGCTAGCTTTTATTTGTACATCTGAACAGCGTGGTCTCATCTTAACAAGTGAATGCATCTTATTCGTGTACCAACCATAGTAGCGTAACACCATATGGGGCTATACTGCCCCCTTCTGGACACTTAGTGTAGCTATCATTGCATCCCCTTCCAAAGTTAGTATTTTAACATTTAACATAAACTTTGTTTAACTTTAACTTTAGCTTCTTACATTAATACCAAAACATCAGTAGTACAACATAAGTGCAACATTTAAATGCAAGTACCTTGTTAAACTTAAATTAGTGCAAATAACATTAACACAACGAGGCACTTTGGTTTTGTTATGCAATAAGACATTTAAAGATTTTCAATGAGTCTCTCAGGAGGTTTTCTTGGTCTATTAGATCTTCTCAATGGTTCGGTGTTTGGAGAGGACACAGAAGGTTCACTTGGTTGTGTTTTTGATGTATCTTTTTGATTTTCAGATTCAGCCTCATCTGTATGTTTCTCAATGTCAACATTAGTCTTTAACAGACTCCTCCTGTTTCTCCTTATCCTTTTGTCCATCCTCCGTCTCCACAACAAACGATCTTGGTCCGACTTCACTGAGCACAGTGGCTTTCCTGTCCCAGCAATCAGGTCCCTCGATTCTCACAGAGTCTCTTTCAAAAAGAGGTTCCAGACGTCTGGTAGATTTGTCATAAGCCATTTTTTGTCTGTGTTTGAGCCTCTTTTTCTTGTCAGTCCAGTTTTTGTTGTTATGCACTTTTATTTGCGGTAGTGTGGTGCGCAGCTTGCGACCCATGAGAAGTTCAGCGGGGTGACGCGCCACACTCCAGCGGTGCAGCTCTGTAACTCAGTAAGGCAAGGTAGGGGTCACCTTCACCATCTTTGGCTTTTTTCAGAAGTCTCTTTACAATCTGAACCCCTTTTTCGGCTTGTCCGTTAGCTTGTGGATACAAAGGACTTGACGTCACATGTTTGAATCCATACTGCTTAGCAAAGTCTTTAAACTCACCACAGTCATATTGCGGTCCATTGTCACTAACAACACAGTGTGGAATGCCATGTCTAGCAAAGAAACCTTTCAGGTGTGTAATCACTGACTGTGCAGTTGTGCTAGTGAGCTGTGCTATTTCTGGATAGTTAGAATAGTAGTCAATGAGCAGGAGATAGTCCTTACCATGCAAATGAAACAAGTCAGTGCCAACCTTCTCCCAGGGCGCTGTAGGGAGCTCTGGCACTAGCATGGGTTCTTTCACTTGTTTGTAGTGGTGTTTTAGACATATTTCACATTTCTGTATCATCTCCTCTATGTCTTTGTTTATACCTGGCCAGTAGATGGCTTCACGTGCCCTTCTCTTACATTTTTCCACTCCCAGGTGTCCTTCATGGAGACGATGAAGCATGCCTTTGCGCATAGTTTGTGGAATAACAATCCTGTTATTTCTTAGAAGAAGTCCATTTGACATACACAACTCTGCTCTCACAGGGAAAATCTGTGGACAGACTCCTTTTGTCATTAGTCATTCCTGATGCAGTGAGTTACCTTGTTTAATGTACTGTCCATTGCTGTCTCTTTAACAATCTGTTGCAGCATTGAGTCAGTTGCAGGTAAAGAAGCAGTAATCATTTTGATGTGTGCCTCAGCATCTTCTGCTGTGATGCTTTCAGAAGTGTCACTGTTTGGAGCTGGCGCTCTTGAAAGCGCGTCAGCCAGCACTATGTATTTTCCAGGCGTGTATATCAGCTCAAAGTCATAGCGCTGCAATGACATCATCATGCGCTGGATTCTGGGGGACATGTCATTAAGGTTCTTTTTGCGGATTGATATGAGTGGTTTATGATCAGTTTCTGCTGTGAATGTGGGCAGTCCATATACGTAACTGTGAAATTTCCCACACCCAAACACTAAACCCAGTGTCTCCTTTTCAATCTGGGCATAGCGTTTTTCTGTTTCTGTCATTGATCTTGACGCGTATGCCACAGGTTGCCATTTTTCATCAGTCTTTTGTAGCAGAACGGCTCCTAGTCTGTCTTTTGAGGCATCAGTGGAGATTTTTGTAGGTTTAGCTGGATCAAAAAATGTTAACACTGGCTCAACAGTTATAGTTCTTTTAAGTTCTTTCCACTCTTTCTCATGTTTTGTTGTCCATTCAAATACTACATTGTGACGTAGCAGTTCTCTTAGGTATGTAGTTTTTGAGGAGAGATTAGGAATGAACTTACCTAAGAAATTTATCATCCCCATTGCTCGAAGAACGCCTTTTTTGTCAGTTGGAGCAGGCATGTTCAGTATGGCTTGTACTTTTGTCTTATCTGGCAACACACCGTTTGCTGTGAGCTTGTCTCCCAGGAATGTCATTTCCATTACTCCAAATAAGCATTTCTCTCTCTTTAGTTTTAGTCCAAACTTTTTCACTCTTTGTAACAGTTTCTCAAGTCGCTCATCATGCTGTTGTTTAGTTGTTCCCCAGACAACCAAGTCATCAATGTACACTCGTGTTCCTTCAAGACCTTCTATGATAGACTCCATAGCTTTGTGAAAGATCTCTGGTGCTGACTTGATTCCGAAAGGAAGCCTCAGAAAACAGTAGCGACCAAATGGTGTGTTGAAAGTGGTGTACCTGCTGCTTTCAGGATCCAATTTCAGCTGCCAAAAACCGTGTGAAGCATCTAGTTTGCTGAAGTATCTTGCACCAGCCATGTCACTCAGGATCTCCTCTTGCTTTGGAATTTGATAGTGTTTCTCGTTTAATATTTTCGTTCAAGTCTTTAGGTCTAGGCAGACTCGTAACTCAGGGGAATTTCTCTTTTTGACACACGTGATTGAATTGACCCAGTCTGTGGGCTCTTCAACTCGCTCAATAACACCCATTTGTGTCATTCTGTTCAGCTCTTTTTTTAAAGCTGCTTTCAGAGGTGCTGGTACTCTCCGAGGGGCGTGACTACAGGTGTAGCATCTTCCTTCAGCTGTATTTTGTACGTGTACGGCAGTGTGCCGTGCCCTTTGAAGACAGAGGAGTATTTGTCCACTATGTGTGTGCTCTCTTCACTTTGCTTTTGTGGCAGTTTACTGCTTTGATTGTCCATTTCAATATTTTCATTGTTTATTTGGTAGACTCTCCTGACCAGTCCTAGGTCCTCAGAAGCCTTGTCACCAAGAATTGACTCATGTCCATTTGGCACAATGGTAAACATCAAGTTGTGTTGTTTGCCTTTAACTGTCACTTTTAGCCTGCAAACTCCCATTGTTTTTATTGGTTGGTTGTTATATGCCTTTGAGCGTCACAGCTTTTTCTGAGAGTCTTTTGGTTTCTCAGTGAGTGCTTTCATGTCTTTTTCATTTATTAAGTTAGCTTTGGCCCCTGTGTCTATTTAAATGTACAGCGTAGAGAAATCTCGAGTTCTAAGTCAAAGTGTTACAGATTTCCACTATCGTGAGTCGTACTCACTGTCTTTTTGTCTTTGGCACTTGCATTACACGAGTAACTATTAACGTGTCACCGCGCACCAGTGGGGTATTTTCAACGTATCAGAGGCGTGGAGCTCTTATCAGAGTGAAGTGTTTTCATCAGCGAGAGACACTCGAGATAGGAGAGCCGAATTTCTATGGAATGAAACGATAAGGTGTCACCTCAAGTCATCACTTTTTTCATCAGTGTCACTTGCACAGTTTTGTAAAATTTATATGGTTGCGACTATTTTTCTTGGTAAGCCCATTTGCTTCACTAGAGATTTCGCGCCATGTTAATTCTGCACGCGAGGGTCGGTACAACATAGATGAAAAGGCCGACTTGGATATCGCTGTGTATGGACGGAGGTACTGAGGAAAGAGAGCTGATGTGTCGCCACGAGACGAGGTTGTCGAGTCGGGAGACGCTCGTTCCGTGTTCTGCAAAGCGCGCGATTGATCGTCGTGGGCATAGGTCGATGTGTATATAGTCGTTATTACCCTTAAAGGGGGCAGGCGAGCAAGCTGGAGGGATGGTTTGAGAGAGTTTGGTAAGCCAGAGTCATCTGGTCTTGATCGAATTGTCCTTATTTTGGTTTAAAAACTTGTTCCCACGTTTTTCCTTTCAATTCAGTGACGCCTTTACGGTTTCATTTTCTTGTCGATGATGCAGCTCCCTTGTAAAGTACGTGCGTGTTGTTTTGCTATGCATCTTAGCTTGAACTATTCTGATAGGGCTTCCAGTGGTAATCTGTTTTCCCTCAACTTGCGGATATAGCAGAGTTGGTACTCATTCTTAGGCTTCTATTTTTTTTCACATCTC